>APFE030325952.1:70917-115603 GCA_000404065.3 Pinus taeda | reverse complement strand
TCAACTATTTATTTCCAAATAATTCTCATTTGTTTAACCTTTCCAACAAGTCCTCTTGGTCCTAGGCCGATAGGCCTTCCTTTGAAACAAGCTTTCGTCGTCCTTTTCTTTGTGAGGTTGACACTTGGCGTTCTTCAGTAACGAGAGTACGTCTGAGATCTGTGCACAGTTTTTTAGGGCCACCCTTATGCTCTCTACTGACATCTATGCACATTTATTCAGTTACTCGTCATCGTCATGGCCTTCATCTTTCAGTTACGGGCCTTCATCCTTCAGTTACGGGCAGAACATGGCAGAACATGGCCTTCATTTCTTCAATCACGCAACAAACTTCTTTTTGCATTTGACTCCACGAATTGGAGTTCACAAAAACAACATTGCGGGCTTTCCTCGTCTTGCTGTTTGAACTGTCTTTCAGTCATGGATTGCATCAGAGGCTCCGATGATTTGTATTCTCTCGCAAATTTTCTCTTCCCCGGAGCTGACTCACTGAATTTCTATTACAAATTGATATGGCTCTCGTATTTCTGTGACCCACAGACCTGAAATTTTGATGATTTGACAAAATTTACAGAGGTATGTAATTTTTTTAACAATTTTATTGCGTTTTTTGGTAATTTTATTATCGTGTTTGTGTTGGGAAAAGTATTGGGAGTAGCAGAAAACACCAGGGTGGACAATGAGATTTGAAAAGAGTGTGTCAGAAATCTTCTAGATTGGTTTTAATTGGAAATTTGAATTAGAAAATGGGGTTTAAAATTCATTGCAGAGCTTTGATATTCGATGTTTGCTAGGATTTTTTTTGCAAAAATAATGGGTGGGTTTATTTACTGCTGGATCATTTGGTTATTTTGTTTTTCCAGAGTGGCAGTTGATCGCACCGACTTAGAATATAGAGCTTGGCATCATAATTCCTTTTAGTAGCAGAGGAAGGAAAAGACTAGGGTTCAATGAATTGGGTTTGGGATGAGCTATTGCTCCACTTCGTGTTCTAAGAAGTGTTTGTTTACCTAATTCACTGGGAAGAGGATTAAAGAGAGAGTGTTTGTTTACCCAATCCGGTAAGAAGCAAAAGCTTGAATCTGATTATTTGGGCCCAAAATAGGATGAGGGAAATTGGGTCTGGTCAGAATCCACGAGAGCAAGGCTACTAGAGAAGGGCGAGCCTGCAAGATTTTGCCCAAAGAGACCAAAGAGAATGCCTGTAGAGAAGCCGAGAGCATACAACACCTTTCTGGGCATCTTAGTGTTTTCACGCTGAGTGCCATGTATGGAGATGTAGATTATTTGCATCTTGTGATGGAGTTGTGATCTAGGGGATACCTGATTGATGACATGGCCATAAATGGATGCTACTTAAAATCAGGTTGCAAAACTGATCAAACATTTAATATTGATTATCAAATAATGGCATGAGATGGGTGTTGTCCATTGGGATATTTAACCTGAGAATATGTTTTGAACCTGTACTGCACTGAGCAGCTGAAGTTAGCTGATTTTGGTTTGTCCATGGGGGTTTCTGAAAGGTATTTATTTCTGAACTGCATAGTAATCAAGTTTGACTCTTCTCACTAAACATCTATATAAGGGCATTATCATCCTTACTAAATAATTCAGGAGTTTTGTTTATGTATTTCATTAACAACATTTGTTTTCATTAAAACAGGCATGGAACATATTCTGGTGTCCCCTACATGCTACCTTGATAGGCCTGTTCTTTGGAAAATTTGTTGAAGCAATAAGCCTAGCCCAATTGAGTTTTCATTCTGTAAAATTGTAATTGATAGGACTTGCTTGATGGATTCTGTGCTTATGGGTTGAAATGTTTCAAACATCTACACCTTCAAGTAATTGAGGTTATTTGAATCTAGGTGGGGAGTAACAACTTTGAAAATAATAATAATCATTGAAATTGAGTTTTCATTCTGTAAAATTGTAATTGATAGGACTAGCTTGATGGATTCTATGCTTATGGGTTGAAATGTTTCAAACAGCTACACCTTCAAGTAATTGAGGTTATTTGAATCTAGGTGGGGAATAACAACTTTGAAAATAATAATAATCATTGAAACTAAACTTAATTGACGTCAAAGAGTAACCATTCAAATTCAAATTAAACCCAGTTGACAGTAAACACATTTAAATATTATGTAAGTAGATGTGATGCTTATATTGGTTTTGTGACCATATTTTTTTTACTACTGCATTTTAAGCTGATTTTTTAGTTTGTTTTTCCATGAAATATGTTCTGAAATGAAGTTCTGTTGCATATATTTTGTCCTGTTCAACCTGCAAACTAAATCTGTGGCCAAAAAATTATGTTACCTACTCCACAATATTTCATTATATACCGATTTGTAGGCCATAAATTTCCCATTCCACATTGAAAACATTCCCCGTTCACACATAACTATACTGGATTTTGAGAGCATCTGAAGCGATTTGTAACTTGGAAAAAATCCAAAACCTATTGCGTTGATCAGAAACACAAGAGTTTGTTACACCTGAGCCAGAAAGGTACACATTTCTCACCATGGCTAGCCAAGTCCACACTATCCTTCCATGCCTAGCTCTAATTACCGAGAAACTGAAAAGGACTAGATAAAAATGCAACCGATTGAACTCTCTCCATCACATTTAAAGCGATTATCTCCTCGAATCTGATGATAAATCGCATTGGAAACCTTCCCTGCCAGCTGATTTCAATTGTCTTGGGCTTTTTTAATTCTCTGAACAGATTTATGGCCCAAAAAGGAAATCTAAAATTGATTGAATTGATTGAATATGCTAGAAATGTTTTGTAATATAATGAATAAAAATAACTTTAATATACTAGAAATGCTTCTCGTACGCCCCAACTCAATATACTCGAAGTTTGGTACAATTAGCTATATGATTCATGCATTGCGATCAATTTTTTTTATTCAAAGATCTGGACCAAATACAGATTTAATCGATTTTGTAATGTGACATTAAGCAGGTTTGTAGTGAAGATCCCAGAGAATTGGGATCAATTTTTTTTTTTGTTTGAAAGATCAGGAGCAAATACAGATTTAATCGATTCTCTAATGTGAAATTAAGCAAGTTTGTAGTGAAGATCCCAGAGAACCTGCCCTTTGATGCAGTAGCCCCATTGCTATGCGCAGGAATAACTGTATACAGCCCCATGCAATACTTCCAAATGACAGAGCCTGGAAAAAGCCTTGGCGTTGTGGGGCTTGGTGGTTTGGGACACATGGCTGTTAAATTTGGCAAAGCTTTTGGACTGAAAGTAACGGTGATCAGTACATCGCCTAAGAAGGAAAAGGAAGCCAGAGAGTATTTGGGGGCAGTACTTCCTCATCAGCAAAGATGAGAAACAGATGCAAGATGCAGCTAGGTCCCTGGATTACATAATTGATACAGTGGCTGTCGACCATCCATTGTTGCCTCTCATTAGTTTATTGAAGGTGAATGGGAAATTGGTTTTGGTTGGCATGCCTGAAAAGCCTCTCCCTCTCCCGTCTGTGGCACTCACATCAGGTAATTCTTTGCAGTTCTCTTTCATTTATATAAGTTTTATTTTATTGATATTGGTGCCCTGTTTTCGACTACCATTATTTTTTTAGACAAGGGTAATGGAAAGAATTACTTCGTGTTCCGGACATATTGGAGCTTTGCAATATTTGCATCCTCCAGGTGCATGCGTGTCCCACCCAGGCTTTAGAATACAGCTCAATTCTCTGGATGTAACGACTCTGTGTTGAAGTATATGTGTTGTAAAACCTGTAAAATTTGGCTGGTTTGCAGGATTGTCACGGAAAGTATTGTTCTTTTTCTACTGCGTCTGCTTGTTTTTTAATTTTAATTTTCCTTGTTTTAACAGAAAGGTTGTCGCTGCACAAGTCTAGAACGCTTCAGACACATGGCAACAGAGTGCCTTTCACAGGCTAGACATTGATAGCGGGCCAGTAGAGAAGAAGAGGGTGAGCCCACAATTGAATGGTGGAGATCATCGGCTTCATATGGTTGATGCTGCAGAAAACACACGCAGTCCTAAGGTATGTATTGCTGCTGGCCTCAATGCTAAGATGAAAATCGATTGTTGGCTCAATCGTAGCTGGGTGGAATGTGATCATCACCATTTTGATTTAAAATTTCTAAGCAGACAGTGTAGGCCTCTGAAGACATGGTGAAAAAATGGGTTATTCATGAAGTTATGTATGAGTGGAACGTACCCATGGATTTTCTGATCCAGGGATTGCTTTTTTCTTTCTTTTTAAGAATTTTATGTCGGCAGAACCTAAAAGTTAATTTCTTGGTCTTTTCTGGGCCTACCGGGTGTTTTCTGAGTCCTGACTGAACTTCCACCCATTTCAATAGTTGGTTTTGAAAGGTTTTACAGTGTTGGACCTTTCCGGCCAGTATTAACGTCGATCTTGTATTATGTTTATCGATTAATGGTGCTTTTGCTATGGTTTGATGATCTCTTAATCTAACGGAATGTTCTTTTTCTTATTCTAGATGCTCAAATTTGAACCAATTTTTTCTAGAGAAATTCAACAATTCTAATTTAATAATCCTATCGGCCTCTCTTTGTACCTTTTGGGACAATTGCTAGTTTCTATCCTAAATCTCAAAATATGTTTCTTAAATTTAGAGCCTTGTAGTTGTTTAAACACAATTTGGCAAATGGTCTAGGCACGTTTTGTTTAATAATTGTGAATTCAAATTAAATCCACATACATGGGCATATTTAAATGTGAGGATCTTATGGTTGTTTTGGAAAATAATTTAAATAAATAATGTCTTAAAGTTGGTCTTGGTGAGTATTATTTTTTAAACCATGGAAATCGTGAACTAATAATAAATCAAACTTCAAATTAAATGAAGGTACACGTGCTAAGGTGAAAGGTCACGGTGATTAGTTGGAGATGAGTTCGAGCATTGAGGACGTTAGATGACGTAAGATTATATTAAAAAATATATTAATATATATAATTTTCAAGATTAACGTCTTAAAAGCTATACATTGCGTCTTAGAGAAGAGTATAGATTTGTATTGATGTAATGTAACCCGTTTGTCTTAGAGAATAAAATAGACTTACATTGATGTAATGTTATCAGTATTGTGTATGACAAAAATTGAACTAATTGAACTTTGAGGCTGGGTCGTAATGTGTCCCCATGAAATTACTATTAAATGATAAATTTATGTAAAATGTAGTTTGGAAGTATATTTATATTTAAGAAAAGTTTTTCGGTAGAAATCACATAAGAAAAATTTTTGGCCAACGCGTTTCAAACCAACCAGTGTGGTTCATCATCAGGACCAAATGAAGAGACAGACCATGGCAAAAGCTTATAGAGAGCAATTAGCTTTTTAATAATTTATATAATATTATAATTTATGATATAATATTATTTAAGATAAATGGTTTTTTTAAGGTTATAAATTTAAATTTAAAGAGGTGAATACATTTTATGAACTAGATTTTTTATTTTTACAATAAGAAAATTAATAAATTCTTACTTCTTGTTAACTTTAAGATTTTACTACTCTTAATTATTTAATAACAAATTATTAATGTAATAATAATAAATATAAATGGAATAAATTAAAATATATTTAGCCAAACATAATTAAATAATCTATTATTTAATTTAGTCTATAAAATTTAATTGGATCCCTGCCCTGTCATCTTAGGGTTTCTTCCTCCCGCCCCTCTGTTCATCTAGGGTGCTTTCTTCGTGGTTTAGTCCCTTCGAGAATTTTATATATATCGCTCGCAGCAGTATGTTCTTCCCTATTTATTGGGTTCCTCCAGTATTTATTTATGATTATTATCATTATTATATATATACTTTTAGGTATTGATCTAATTTAATTTTATGTAGATTTTCTCACTGATGAGCGTCCTTTACCTGTTGTGGTGGTTTATTATTTAATTCATTAGGTTATTATTATTAGTGTATCTAAATTAAGATCTAGTCTCATTTATATTTTTTGTGATTGCTTCCATTTAGTCATTTATATTCAGCTATATAAACCATTGAACATAAAGGTAACTTATCTAGATTTTTAAATAAACGCAATATATATATATATTATCTCTAGAAATAAATTAAATAATTCTCCTCTTCTTTTACTTGTCCTTAAGATCTGTTTTAATAATTTTATTAACAAATTAACATACCTTCAATAAATAATACATATATATATTTAGGTAATAATTTTAATAAATAAATAAGAATATATAATTATGTAACTTAAATTATTCCTTCAAGAAGTCATTCAACCAATAATCATTTAATAATAATTTTTAAATAACCTTTAGTATTATTTTATTGAACCCAATGTTATATAAATGAATAAATTTCTTTTGATACTATTCACTCATTTTTATTAATTATACCTAATTTGTCTTATTCCTAGAAATAGAATATTATATTATTATTCTTAATATTATAAAAATAATAATGAGATTAAATTTATTAATATAATTTTGGCCCAGGTCCTAGAGTCAAAAGTAGCCGTTATGTAGCCGTTGGAGTCTAAGCTCAGTAAAAAATAGCCGTTACGTAGCTGTTGGAGTCTCTGCTCAGTCTATTTAACTTGCTAGGCCAGATCTGTTTCTTCAACTTGTCCTGATGATGAACCACACTAGTTGGTTCGAAACGCGTCGACAAATGTCTTTTTCATGTGATTTACGCCGAAGCTCTTCTTATAACTATTTCATAATTCTAAGGACTGAAGACCAAAGCCCAATTTTACTTAGGATGGTCAAACATTGCAGTCAAACTGTGGCATAATTTATGGTGGCTTAAGCCTGGCAAGAAGCTGCATGCATTTCTGAAACAACATTGGTGGATGGGCCTTAGATGGATGATTTTGTCCTCATGTAGCACTTTTGATCACTGTTTGTCACTTGGCAGAGGAGAAATGTAATATACAAGGGTAATTTTGCCCTAACTTTTCTCTTAGCTAACTAGGGTTTTGATCCAAATGAAAATTAGCATCCACCCATGGTATTCATCAACCCATCGTATTTATCCCCTCATGGAATATACCCATGGTATTGTAAGTGGCATCCACTCAAGGTATTTATCCATCCATGGTATTTACTCATTGTATTGTAAGTGGCATCAACCCATGGTATTTACCCATGACATTGTAAGTGAGATCCACCCATGGTATCTACCCACACATGGAATTTACTTGTGGTATTATAACTAAAAAAACTATAAGTAACAAGTAGCATTTTGTAAAAGGACATATTGTCCACCACAATGTAGCTTTTACAATTACTCTATTTTAATAAAAATGTTCTTGATGGTTTTGTTTAATGTGTTCGCCTATTTTCTTTTGGCATTTCAATTTTTCAAATCTTGGGGGCCTCCCCCCCAAGATCCATTTCAGTTTTTTAGATCTTGGGGGCCTCTCCCTAAGATCTGGATGAGGGTTTATCCCAAATCTTTCCTTTATCATTCAACAATGGAAACATATATCTTTTTCAGAGTAGAATACAAGAGCAACAGTGTTGTTCCAATCAATGGCGTTGTACATTTAATGTAGTAAACTAGCAAGACAATAGCGGATTCAATAAGCAATATTATTTCAACACATGAAACAATATCTCACTCAATCACTATGCCAAAATTCACCTATCCCTAGATTCAATGACAAACCAGTGCAATGTCCAAAATTCAACGGGATTCAACTAACAAGTGCTCGTATCCTGTCCAATTGACTTGCACTTTAATACACAATTTGAAGTCGTTATTCACTAGTAGGTTTTGTTGTGTAGAAATATCTGATAGCTTCAAAATGAGGGTCGGATTACGTTACAGGCTTGATCATGACTACAGGACTACCAAATTGTGATCCGAGTTTGTTAAATTTGGCAACTAGGGCCAAACTTCACCTTGGACAGCTCATATGAGGTAACTGATATTTTTATTGGATTCCTTTCTCTGAGAGGTGTAGGATTGATCTAAAAATCATCCCATTCTAACATGTACAAATGGAGTTATGAATTTATTTTGATTATGAACAAATTGTCGAGGTTGGCCAGCAATCAAATTAGCATCCTCAAGCCCTAAACATTGCATATAAATACAAGGAGCCTCCTCCTCATTTTGGCATCTCACACATTCGTTCTTCTCTCTCCTTTATTGTTTAGGTACGGATCTTTTGAAGCTTCTCTCTCTCCACACGTGCGAAGAAGGGATTGTTCTTTTGCTGTCCCTGCATTGACCAACATTGACCGAAAGTTGCAGGAAGCCGTTTTGACCAGCATTGACCATCTTTGACTGCAGTTTTGTGTGGGGTATTTCTGTTTGAGTAGGCCGCAATTGTGGCCTGAAATCTGAGGTTGTTTGACCAGCGTTGGCTGTGCTAGGGCTTGCTCCTGCGTTGACTTTTGTTGACCAGGTTTGACTGGATATTTTCAGATTGTTTTTGGGTTGATTTGACTTGTTGTTGGAGGTTGAGTTGATCGAGTTTGATCGAGCTCTTTTGGAGGTCAAAATCTATCCTATTGACCAGCGTTGACTTTATGGTTAGGGCTTTCTGTTTCTGCTGTTTCACTGATCAGATTTCACTGTGATTGGGCAAGTGAATATTGTATATTGTACTCTCTCTCTGCTAAACTTTTGAAGAATTATAAGAAGAATAGATCAAGGGTTTCCCCACATTGGGGTTTGTCCTTGGCTGGTTCCATATCTTGTGTCCTCTTGTCTCGACTTGTCTTCTATTGTTATTGTTTATGTTCTATCTGTATTTTACTATCATGATGATGTGATCGCTAAATTGGATTTTGATATTGGGCTAATAAAGAAATTGAAGTAAAATTGCTCTAAGCATAGAACATACCATTGTTATCTAAAATTAACATGGTATGAGAGCTGAGGTGAAGACAAAGCCCAAGCAAGAGTGAGAAGAGCAATCACTGATCAAGGACAAGATTCAATAGCCTCCACATCCTACTTCAAGTTTGATGGCAAGCTTCATGATAAGTCTGATTATCATGCATGGAAGATGTCTCTTGATTTGACTTTAGAAGAGCAAGATGTTATGGATTATGTGCATTATGTGCAGGGAAAGATTTTAGAACCTCCTTCAAATGCATCGACTACTGCTAAGACAAAGTACAAGAAGGGTGAAGTTAAAGCCAAGAAGATCATTAGGGATTCTATTCATAAGCATTTAGTTGCTTACATCTCTGATTTGAACACATCAAAGGAGATATATGACAAGTTGGTTGGCATGTTCAAATCTAGCAATGCAAGCCAAGTTCTTTTCCTCAAGAACAAATTGAAGGATATAAAGAAGGGAAGAAATGAAGATATTCAATCCTACTTCATGAGGATTACTGAGATAAAAAATGATCTTCTTTCGATTGGAGAAGCTATTGCTAATAGGAAGCTTACTCTCATTGTCCTTGGAGGACTCCCTTGTGAATGGCACATGTTCAACACTACTTTTCTTAACAACGACAGGATTCCAGGTTTTGAAGAATTGTTGACTAGATGTTCTCAAGAAGAAATAAGGATGATGGAACTATATATGCCTTCAAATAGGAATGATACTATTGCATTCTCCGCTCATGCTAAAAATAAGAACAATGCAGGTTCAAACAAGGAATGTGAAAGAAGGCCGGGTTTCAAAAATGGAAGGAAGGGAAGATGCTTCATTTCCAACAATTTTGGCCACTATTCTAGGGAGTGTCCTAATAGAAGGGATACATTTCATGATGATGACAACCACAACAACAACAATTTCAAGGGCAACAACAATAAAAAGAATGGCAAATTCAACAACTGAGGAAAAAGGAATGCTTCCGCTCCTCATCAAGGAAATGGTCGCCCTCCCAAGAAATCAAGAAATACCAGGTATGATGAATCTAATGTTGTTGATAACAAGCAAAAGAATTTGATCTTATATTTGCCCTTTCCACTACATCTCCTCCAGACTCTGTGGGAAATTGGTTGATTGATAGTGGTGCCTCAAGGCACTTCATTGGGTATAAGGAAGCTCTTTCAAATTTGATTGAAAGGATAGAAATTTGGAAATTATCCTTGGAGACAATGCCACCTATCCTGTGAAGGGAGTTGGAGATGTTACTCTTCAATTAAATCAAGGTAACACGATTCATCTACAAAAAGTACTATATGTACCCGATCTAAAGAAGAAGCTGATATCTATCTCGGCGATGGAGGACAAAGGATTCAAGGTGGCATTCATCGATGGAAAGGTACGTGTGTTGGTGGAATAAAAATTTCAAAGATACATTTACACTTGGCTTTAGTGTTGATAGCCTATATCAAGTTGGAGGAAGTCCATTGGGAGCTATGTCTTGCGACACATCGCTTCAATCCGAATTATGGCATCGAAGGTTTGCTCATCTACATTATAAGGCTCTACCCGATGTGAGGAAGATGGTGACAGGTATGCCCGAATTTAAAGTAGAACATGAAGGTGTTTGTCAGGGGCATGCCGAAGGAAAACATACAAGGGGACCATTCCCCTTAAGTGATAGCAAGACTACTGACATATTGCAATTGGTTCATTCTGATCTATTTGGTGCGATGCCCGTGAACTCATTAGGAGGATATTTATATTACGCTATCTTTATGTATGATCTCTCTCGCAAGACTTGGATATATTTCTTGATGAAGGAGAATGAAGTATTCTCATGGTTTTGTTCTTTCAAAGCTTTGGTCGAAAATCAAACTGGGAAGAAGATCAATATATTGAGGACCGATAATGGAACCAAATATGAACCAAATGAGTTAAATAATTATTGTAGAGAAGCTGACATTAAGAGGGAGACTACTACCGCATATACTCTTGAGCAAAATGGTGTTGCTGAAAGGAAGAACCGTTCTATAGTAGAAGCCACTTGTGCCATGCTTCATGATCAAAGCCTTCTGAAGTTCTTCTGGGCCGAAGCTGCAAACATCACCGTGTATGTTCAAAATAGATGCCCCCTCATCAAGGGTTGGTTCCAAAACTCTCGAAGAAGTTTTCATCGGTAAGAAACCTGATGTTTCTCACTTTAGAATTTTTGGTAGTCCCGTATATTTTCATGTGCCGAAAGAAAAGGGAAGCAAATTGGATGCTTCTGGGAAGAAAGGAACATTTGTGGGCTACAGTGAAACTTTGAAGGCATATAGAATCTATGTGCCTAGTCAAAGAGAAGTGGAGATAAGTCATGATGTCACCTTCGATGAGGATGATGCCCTTGGAAAGATTAGTAACCTTCCTTCTACAAGGAAGGACAAAGAAGCAAATTCAGGAAAGTAGGGAGAACGACAGGATGAGCCAATGCCCGATGTTGGACCAGTGGATCCCATTGATGCACCTCCTCATGAGCCCTCCTCAAAAAGAGACCCTCATGGCTTAGGGAGACTCTCGAAGATGCCGAGAGACATGTTGCACCTAGGGGGGATATTTTGTGAAAGCAAGAACCCGAATAGGTACCAAGGGTACTTAATTGCAATGAGCACCATTGTTCAATTTGAGCCTTGCACATTCGAAGAAGCTGTAAAGCACCAAGTTTGGAAGGATGCAATGAACGAAGAGTATGAGTCGATTATGAAGAATGATGTTTGGGATGTGGTCCCTAAACCCAAGGACAAATCCATTGTCACCTCGAAATGGCTCTAGAAGATCAAGCATGGAGCTGATGGAAGTGCTGAAAAGTTCAAAGCTAGATTCATTGCTCGAGGCTTCTCTCAAAAGGAAGGTGTAGATTATGGTGAGATATTTGCACCGGTTGCCAGCTACACTACCATCTGATCGATCATTGCCCTTGCTGCCTCGCAAGGATGGAATCCACACCAGATGGATATCAAGACTTCCTTCTTGCATGGTTCTCTTAAGGAGGAAGTTTATGTAGAACAACCTAAGTGGTTCGAAGTTCAAGATCGTTAGACACATGTATATAGGTTGAGGAAAGCTCTCTATGGGTTGAAACAAGCACCTCGAGCTTGGTATGAGAGAATCAATAGCTATCTAATGAAGTTGGGATTTACGAGAAGTGAAGCTGATCCGAACCTTTACTTTAAGGTTGAGAGTGATAGACCTCTCATCTTGGTACTCTATGTGGATGATCTCTTTCTAATAGGTGCAGATCCTCTTATTCATCAATGTAAGAAGGAGTTGGCTTTCGAATTTGAGATGAAGGACCTAGGATTGATGCATTACTTCCTAGGGTTGGAGGTATGGAAAAAGCCAGGTGAGATTTTCCTTCTCAAGGAAAATATATTGTGAAGATATTTGAAAGATTTGGAATGGTGGACTGCAAGTCCATGACTACTCTGATGGAACTTAACTTCAAGAAGTTATGTGTTGCTAGGCCTCATTTGGGAAATCCTTTTGAGTATTATCAACTCGTGGGGGCCTTGATGTTCTTGGTGAACTCTCGACCGAACATATGTTTTCCAGTGAATACATTGAGTCAGTTTATGGTCAAGCCTCATCACATACATTGGATTGTTTCCTGTTAGTTGTTTGTAGCATTGGATGTGCTCCAACCATGAAAATTGGTGGAGAGGCTAAGGCACATGAGTTCTAAAGAACCTAGAAACCGTTTGGTGAAATTCCACCCAGATTGTATTTTATTAAAATAATTAATATTTTTAATGGGTTCCTAAGTCTAAACTTAGGAAAATTAAAGTATTAATGGGTATTAATCAAAATATGGGTGAGAATTTTCTAGAAAACGGATAAGTCAAATTTTTAATCTTAGCTGTTGATTAGAGACTTAATCTCGACCGTTGAAGTCTCAATGAGAAAAGTATAAGAAGGAGGCTCGGGGTTCATTTAAAAAGACACATCGAGAGAACGAATTTGATCTAGAGTTCGAAATTTTTGGGGCTTGGAAGTTGAGAAATTCGAACTAAGTGATCATTCTGCAGCAAAGGGGCAGGGTTAGTTTGGGAATACTAGGTAGAGAGGCAATGAGCCACTAGTGGAGGCAACACAACGCCTAGAGGGACTGATTCTGGGCCAGTCTGGGCCCACGCAGGCTTGACCCTGAACCAGGGAGAGCCAACGCAGAGGAGAAGTTGCCTTCACACAGAAATCTGAGACTGCCGGGAGCGGTTGACGCAGAAGCTCTAGGAGGCTGAAGAGATAACGCAGGGCCGACTCAGAGCCCTTGAGGCTGACTTAGGGCCAGTGCAGAGATAGCCAGGGTATGCTAGTTCTGTTGCCGGATCAACCGAAAACTGATGGGTGAAGTGAGGTAATCTCACTCAGTTTTCTGCCATTATATTTTTCTTTGTTATTGGATTGCCGGGAGGGCATCCAACATTGTATTCAGAACTACTACTTAATAATATAAAACCCTTAGAGCTGCTGCACCATTTTTCCCGCATTGGGTTTTTTCGGGGACTATTTTATCCAAAATAATGGTGTCTTATGTATCTTGTTCTTTGCTTAGTTTCTTGTTCCATGTAATCAAATTAAATTGGTGTAGGTTGCAGAAGTAATTTACTTAAGTATTTTTCAGAAAATTACTTGATAATGTATATTAAAATCAAGTAGGAGAAGTAAATTCAATTTTGCTGCAATAGGGGTTCCTTGAGTACAGGAATTTTCACACTGCCAAGAATCTCTTGAGATATCTTTGGGGCACAATCACTTATGGACTGAGATACACTGCAGGGAATGTGAGGCTCCATGGTTACTCTGATGTAGACTGGGCTAACAATGTGGTGGATCGTAAAAGCACATATGTATGTTGCTTCTCTCTAGGTTTTGCTTTAATATCATTGATGAGCAGGAAGTAGAAGTCGGTTGCATTAAGCATCGCTGAGCTGAATACATTGCTGCTAGTATGGCCTCTTATGAAGCTGTTTGGTTGAGGAAGCTCTTTAGTGAGTTGTTTGGACATGTGCTGGATACCACCGTGATCTTCTGCGACAACCAGAGTGGGATTCGTCTTTCGGAGAATCTCATGTTTCATGATCGCTTTAAGCATATTGATATCAAGTACCACTTTATCCAGGATATGGTACAACGGGGAGCAATAAGGCTCCGACATATTGGGACTGATGATCAGGGCGTCGATATTCTTACAAATCCCCTAAGGAAGGTCAAATTCTTAACCTTCTGTGAACGACTTGGAGTCGTGGAGAGACCCTCTTATGAGGGTCTCGTATGAGATGGATGTTGAGCTCTGGGAGCTCTAGGGGGCTTGGGGTACTTCTTGGAGCGATGAGCGACCATAGGGTGAGTGGTTCACCTTCTCCTAATGGTGCACGATGTACAGAGTGACTGGTTCACCTTCCCCTAATGGTGCGTACAAGGTGAGTGGTTCACCTTTCCCTGTGATACCCCATGGTGACATATGCATAGGTTGAGTGGTTCACCTTCTCCTATGGCATATGAGCAGGATGAGTGATTCTCCTAGCCATGCAGTCCGGGACTCATGGGAAATACCTCTCATCTGGCCAACGAGTAAGAAAATGAGGATAGGGACCATAGTACTACTGATGGATGCATCGTGTACTACCGTACTCCCTATGCTAGGATGTTGATATTGATCTGGGATCTATGGAAACTGGCTTTGGGTCGGTTAAGAGTGGTATGACACACTCTCTATTATTGGAAACTGAATTCAGGTCAGTGGAGAATGGTATGATACATTCTCGATCATTTCTTCTTTCTTCATGGTTCAGTAGAGTAGAGACTGTGATGGTACAGATTGTTAGACAATTTGACCAATGAAGTTCTCCCTAGTTGAGAGGGAGTGTTAAATTTGGCAACTAGGGCCAAACTTCACCTTGGACAACTCATATGAGGCAGCTGATATTTTTATTGGATTCCTCTCTTTGAGAGGTGTAGGATTGATTCAAAGATCATCCCATTTTGACATGTACAAATGGAGTTATGAATTTATTTTGATTATGGACAAATTGTCAAGGTCGGCCAACCATCAACTTAGCACCCTCAAGCCCTCAACATTGCATATAAATACAAGGAGCCTCCTCCTCGTTTGGGCATCTCACACATGCATTCTTCTTTGTCCTCCATTGTGTGGGTACGGATCTTCTAAGGCTTCTCTCTCTCCACACGTGCGAAGAAGGGACTGTTCTTTTGCTGTCCATGCATTGACCAACATTGACCGAAAGTTGCAGGAAGTTATTTTGACCAACGTTGACCATCTTTGATCGCGGTTTTGTGTGGGGTATTTTTGTTTGAGCAAGCTGCAGTTCCATGCACGAAATCCAAGGTTGTTTGACCTCTGTTTGACCAACATTGACTATGCTAGGGCTTGCTCCTGCGTTGACCTTTGTTGACCAGGTTTGACTAGATATTTTTAGACTATTTTTGGGCTGATTTGACTTGCTGTTGGAGGCCGAGTTGACTGAGTTTGACTAAGCTGTTTTGGAGGTCAAAATCTGCTCTGTTGACTAGCGTTGACTTTTTGGTTATGGCTTTTTGTTTCTACTGTTTGACTGATTAGATTTCACTGTGATTGGGAAAGTGAATATTGTATATTGTACTCTCTTTTTATGCTGAAATTTTGAAGAACTATAAGAAGAATTGATCAAGGGTTTCCCCACATTGGGGTTTGTCCTTGGCTGGTGCCATATCTTTTGTCCTCTTGCCTTGGCTTGTCTTCTACTGTTATTGTTTATGTTCTATCTGCATTTTACTATCATGATGATGTGATTGCTAAACTGGATATTGATATTGGGCTAATAAATAAATTGAAGTAAAATTGCTCTAAGCATAGAACATACAATTGTTATCTAAAATTAATAGACTTGCATCAGAATGCCAATGGACTGATTAAGAAAGTGATCAAATTTTGCCTCTCAATCTACACCTTAAGTCGTCCCTCGATTTGGCCCAGATTTGCATAAGATCAATGCAATTTCTTTGCGAAACTTGGGTGACCTGTTCTAGATGTCTTTCAGTGCCTCAACCACCTTAGAAAATCTGTTAACACGCCTCAGAAAACTTGGGATGAGAAACTTCGGTTATTTAGCCTCATTCCTGAAACTTTGCTCTTGTCCGAATCCTGCCTCAGGAAGAACTCGCTTGGATTTAACAAGTTCTCTCTGTTCGGAATTGCACTTAGAAGGATTCCAGTCAACTAGAAGAAATTTCGCTCTATCAAGAACAACTGTAATGTGATCTGACTTGCTTTATTATTGCTCTTTCCACAATTCGATCTTGTTGCTTCTTGGAACCTCTCTCTGTCACAGAATGAAGATGATTTTTTCGTATAGGCACAATAACCCTCGATCTTATTGAATTTGACCTTCGCTTGGCCTCAGGGTATTCGTTTGCTTCAGGAATAAGACTTTTGTTTTTCCACAGAGTAGCTCGTATACCTTCAGCCCAGAACCTCGTTATGGTTTGTCTTCAACACTTCGCTTGACCTCAAAGAGAAATCCCGATTTATCTTGCTTCAAAATGCTACCTTAGAGAGGGATTTGATTGACTTGATAGCCTTCTTCAGACCAGAAACCTTCAATTGATAATCTTGTGCCAGAATAGAGTAGAAAAATAGAAGAGAAAATAGATTTATCAACTAGGGTAGAATCTTTCAACACCGAAATTGATAAGAGGAAAAAGGTCTTAAAACCCTCAAAGCTTCAGGCTCAAAGAATAATAGAGATAAATGGTACAATTCCATGATGATCCAAATGAATCCAATCCTCTTGTATTTATAAATTTCTTTGAGAAGATCTTCCTCCTTAACTGATTGAGTGAGGTTCATTGAGAACCCCCAACTTCGGGTTTCTTTGTTCAACTTCCCCAAAACTTGCCCAAACATTGGGTATTTTGGGGTTTTTCCCTTTATCAAGGACTGTAGCCTATGGAGATCGATAAGCTACTTTGTTTCTTAGGCAATAAATTTCTTGGGAACATTACAACTCCCCTTCCTGACATTGCATGTCTTCAAGCAATGTCAAGTTCTGCTATTGCCCACTTTGTTTCCTTTCTTCAACTTGATGCTCATTTTCATCCCCTCTTTCAGAATCTGAAACAAGTTCATATTCATCATCATCAAACTCAGAGTCACCACCATGGGTAATTTCTATAGCATCATCTGTAGATTGTTTGTCCGATTCATGCTCAGTGCTTCCGAGATTTTCCTTGGTGGTGTTAATATCTTTCACGCAAGCATCAATATCACCAATAGTCACAACATTTGCATCTTCAACAATATTGTCCTCATTCACAATTTTGGCAAGATGTTGATCCCTAGATGAAGAACCTTTGTTTCAAGATCACCCGAGCTTCCTTTGTGACTAGTGTTGGAAAAGTAACTAGGTTCAGTGTTCATAATTATTTATGTACTTGTATCAATTTGTATTTTATGTAAAAGAAGAAAAATAATTTTATTTAAGCATGGGTTTCATGCTCAAGTCTAGGTCAAGCATGTTCTTCATGCTTCTAGGTTTGTGATTAAGTCAAAGAATTAATTTGAGTCAAAGTCCATTGGGACTCTTCGTAAGAAAAATGAATTTATTTATTTATTTATTTAAAAGGAGTCAAATAGTCCTCCATAAAACCAAGTCAGCCCTCCTGTTGGTCAAGTTAGCCCGTTGAATAGTCGTGACCCTTCATAGTGACGAACAACTATATATAGGCTTGAATCCCACACCAAAAAGATACAAGTTTAGTTGAGTTTTTCTGATGAAGTATGCGAGTTGTAGTGGCTGGGATATGCGAAGTTTTCTTATGAAAGAATGTGCGAGTTCCTTGAAACCTTGTGACAAGACCGAATATCTGAAGCAACTTGTAATTTTTGTGACAGAACCAAAAGTCTAAAGAAGTTTGCAATTTGGGACAGGGTTGAAGTTTGAAGAAGCTTGATTTTGACTTTGACTTAGAAGGGGGGCTGACTTGGGGATCATATGGAAGAAAGCATCTTGGTCTTGGTTTTGATATCTCATTTTGATCTGATTATGGAAGAAGAGGATTGTTTGGGTTTTCCCTAGTTGTGGTGTTTTGCCCTGGCGTGGAGCCTATATCTTGTATTTATTGTCTCTTGTGATCTTCATGTCTTTATTTTGATAATTGCTTGATGAAGAAAAGAAACACAAATAATTTAATAAGAAGCCAACTAAATTCACAAATACATATCATTTAAGGAAAATCAACCTTTACCTTGATTTTCCAACAACTAGTGCCCTCAATTGCTTCAAAATTATCTTTTGCACGTTCCTTCTCTTGCTTATCATCAGTTTTACCAAATATATCTACATTGTCATCAATCAGAGTATTATCTAATTCACTATCACCTTCCAAGGGGGGGGAGGGGGGTTTTGTTGCCACAAGGAGAACTGAAGGTTTCTCTATGAAGTTTTTAACATCTCAAGCCTCAACACCAAAAACATTAGTAATTGATTCATAAGCTCCACCAATTTCATCATTGTGTTGAGAGGCACTCTCCAACCTAGTATGGAAGAGATGTTGTAATGTCTTGTCCTGTCTTGTCTTGTTAAACATTTTGACTCAGAGTCAAATACATAAAAAAAGGAAAAAAATATAAAAAAACAATTTTTAAAAAATAAAAAAAATAATAATAAAACATTTGGGTGGGGTCAAAATCACATTTAAAAATAAAAATAATAAAAATTAATAATTGTGCGGAGAGGAGCTTCTCTAGCCCAGGTATTGATAGAGATGTATACATTAATGTAATTGTAATATAAAACATTAAAATAACAAAAATTAATAAAGTAAATGTAAAGTTTAAACATTTTTAACATGGTCAAAATAAATAAAATAAAATAAAAATAAAAATAATCCTATAAAAATAAAATAATAATAAAAATAAAAATGACCCATGGTATTCATGTGAAATATAACCTATTTAAGGGGGAAATTAAACCAACCGGATCTATGTGACCATTGCATACCCTTGCCTCCTTGGAGGGTTGAGCATAATATTCAGCTGCATCCAAACCTAAGTGACCTAGCTGATTTATACATTTGCAACTAAAGGTAAACATAATCAGTCAAGCTATGCCTTCTTCGAGATAAATCTTATGACTTTAATCTAAATAGTACCGCTCCATTCAATGATGTAAGCAAAATGTGTCTGGACATAATTTAATTTACCTTTGTGGATTTAGATTTCACTATTTTGTCTATCTTATTTAGGGATTTTAATCAAATTGCATCTTTCAAATTATAGGAAATTGAATCCCATTAGAACAATGCATTATTCGAAGGAAATCGTATCACTTTAATTTAAAGGTTATGTCTCCATTCAATCATCATAACCAGAATGCGATTGGCTGTGATTTAATTTACTTTTGTGGATTTGGATTTCATTGTTTTGTTTAATCTTATTTAGGGATAAAGGTTTGTAATTGGATTTCATCGTTTTGTTTAATCTTTATTTAGCGATAAGGTTTTGTATATTGAATGAACTAGGTGGATATTTGTGGCCACTCGCCTATTCCACTTGGACCCCCACTGTTTCTTTTTTGTTTCCTTAATTGTAGTACAACTTATTATTTTCAACAGTTTTTCGGGTCCTAAACTTTCGAAGTTGTTTTGAGGGCCTAAAAAATGTTTTTTGGGAAAACAGAGAGATTGGAAAAGTGCCAAACCGATTTACCTATTGTTTTCAACTTCCTCTTGGAGATCTTCCAAGTAATCCCAACGGGGCCCACAAGCTTTTGGCGCTTCATCTCCTAGAGTTAGGTTTTTGGATGTTTAGGGTTTCCTATTATTTCTTAATGATAAAAATGCCACAGAGCCTCATTAGAACACAATTTAGAGGCATGTCGCCGCCACATCTCTTCTCAAAGATAAGCTACAATTGACCGAGCTAGTTTATTTCCATTCTGTATGTAAGCATATTTCAGTTCTTTGATATTAATGAAATGAAGTTTTATTTCTGCTGCATTTTGGTGTTTATTTTTGTATTTGTATTCTGTTGCGTTTCTGTATAAGTCCGAATCAGTGGTATCAGAGTGGTCTACTTTTTCTCTATTTTCTTTGCATGTCCCCAACGAGGCTAGGGTATAAGGAGTTAGGGCTCAAACTTGTTGAACCTTTGCAAGACCAGCCTTGCAAACCCCGATGACCTCCCATGGCGAAAGAAAAGGAAGACGAGGGAGCAGGAGATCCTTTCAAAATATTGCTTGAGGAAGCCTTCGTGCGACAAAGGAATGTGATGATGGATAAATTTGCCCAGATCCTTCGGGGACTACCCACAGGATGGAGATTCCTGAAAGAAACATGACGAGAAAGAAGTGGCCATATGATGAAGGTTCCATATATGTATCAAGAAGGCCACTATCCATGAAGAAAGGAATGACATGATGAACCAAGAAGGAAAGTGATCGATGGCTAATGCCCTACAAGGAAGAAGCCCGACTGAATTTCATGACATCAAGGAAGGAAATTGATCAAGCAGCTGAAGGACCCACGAAGAAGAAGCTGTTGATGAAAAGGGGAGTCCCTAGTTAAGAGGGAGCTATGACAAGTCCCTAATTGAGAGGGAGCTTGGGCAAGTTCTTGGTCATAAGGAACTTGGTACATTCCTTTATAGGGATGTGCATATCTTCCCTAGTTGAGAGGGAGAGATAGACACAACATTCTTGTCTTCACTTGGGAAGAAAGAATGGGGGATTGGGTAATCATCTGACATTCGATGCTCTTTGAGGATGTGTAGAGGACCGATATTCCCTGAGCACTGGGAACCCAAGATAAGAATAGTCTTAGAAGGTCATACTCAGTAAACACTCGGGTGGGTATGAACTTTGAGAGACAATGATGAAGGTGTATATAGTCATTGGTCTCGCCAACATTGTGCTTTGATCTAATGAAAGATAGAGTTGTCAGTCAAGGCCTTGTTGTGGAAACAATGTTGGTTACTATGATGCTATACAGATGGGTTACCCAAGCAAGAATTTTTAGTGACATTGTCATTATAATTTTTGTAAATAATAAAATGAATTTATTATTACGCTTGTTTCATGGGTTTCATGAGCAAGAATTTTCATGTATAGATGGCTCCCATTGAGAGCCTTAGGATTTAACTTTAAAGGTCAAAGAGTCAATGTCATGAAGAGCCCTTCTTGGGCATGTATCAAATGTATTTGAGTCATAAACAATGTTAAGAAGCCTTCCAAATGATAAGCACAATCCTCTTCATCATGTCGGCTTGCAAAATCGAATTAAAAGCAGTCATAAGGAGACACAAAGGTTCACTCTACCATGTCGGCTCAAATATGGAGGACAAACTACTATATATACCTAGCTAGGGTTTGCATAAAAGAGGAGGAGTAGAACTTGGATTCTCTGTGATTTTCGAATGGGTACAGGTCTGAGATCTTTGCATATACACCTCTGAAGTTTCGGATGGAAAAACCAATGAGACACTTTCGGATGGGTACCACAGATGGATAGTCTCGACATAGTTGTGACATGGAAGATCTCGGTGCAAGGAGAACATAGTCACAGTCTCGGTGAAGATCTTAGTGTAGGAAGAAAACACAGTCATAGTTCGGTGATGAAGATGATCTCAGAGATCCCACAGTAGCACACACAGCCTTTGCATACTTATGATGAAAAGATCTCATAGTGGCACACTTTGTCTCAACATACTTCAAGGTGCAGTCATGATCCTAGCATAGTTACGGTCTCGATCTTAATGGAGACATAATCACAAGGTTATGATCTCGGTGAAGGTACAACCATGGTGAGACAATCATGATCTTAGTGGATCTAGGTGCAACTCTCATGCATATATATATATAATATATATAATATATATCGAGATCTCGTTGATGAAGACCTCAGTGAAGGTGCATTAATGGTGTTGCAGTAGTAATGATGATCTCGATGGTGCAGTGGTGATGGCCTCAGTGGTGCAACAAAGATGATGATCTCAATAGTGACAAAGAAGAGGATTAGTGTCTTGGTCTTGGAGTGGCTAAATAAGTCAAGGGTCATGGTCTTCGTATTTGTCAATTGGAATCTCTAAGAAGAATTTTGTGTGGGTTTTCCTTTGAAAGAGTGAGAGGTTTTGGCCCTGGCAAAAAGCCAACATCTTGTGTTCTTGTCTCTTTGTTTTGGTAGCTATTTGATGAACTAAGAAGACACACTCTAATATTAAAGATTGTGCTAATAAGAAAAATTAAAAACACCTGACAAATAGTTATCATGACTAGAAGAAACTCATTAACTTAACAATGCCCTAGATTCTTCAACAATGAGGGGGGTAGGAGCTCATGCTAGGATTTTTCTCACACGCTAATTATTGTCCCGATAATCTTTTACATTTTGAATTTCTTTTTCTTTCATTGTGGCTATTGTACGATTTTAACATTTTTTTTTTAGCTGCATCAACCTCCAAAGCAAAGTTTTTGACCCAAAGTCAAGGATGAGGATAAAAGAGTGCCAATTCCAATAAACCAATAACCACAAGCCCAAAGAATGGATGTGAAACCTAGGAAATGATGGAAGGTGGTAAGTATGCACTATCACGGGCGTGCTACTTCATTCCAAATCTCCCAAGTAGTGCCCTTCCTATAACCCTAAGGCCTCAGAGGTGTTCTTACTGGACTAGGGTCAAAGAGTAACCTCCCTAGTGAAGTGAGAGAATAAGTTTATAGTCAAGATCAATCAGTCATCCAGATCACCCTTATTCCATGTTAGAATGCCCAAAACATTAAGTAAAAGCACATGATTGCAAGATGGTTAAAGTACTTGTTGAAGGATTACCCACCTTCCTTTAAGAGGAATGTCAGATGGTAGAGATATTTGACCAGTGCAAATGGTGAAGGATCCTAGTACAATGTCATCTACTGAGCAATGTAGGGCTGTTGGTTGGCTTGCAATCCAAAGGAGGAGAAATTTTTTCTCCTATCGAGTTATCCACATTTTGGTGGGTAACAGGTCTAAGGGGATTCTAGGCCTAGTGATAGAGTATGAGTAGGATGCTTAGGTAGAGCGTAGATCACCAGTGATCTCCAAAGTAGTACAATAGCCTTCAGGTGGAGAAGGGGAGATGGTAGCCACTTGCATTTTTGTCAAAATACCTCAATGGTTCACTTAGACATTGAGGGATGTTCAGGGGCATGTTGAAACTCCTAGTACCACATTTAGTGAGAGTAGGTTCCCAAAGAAATTTCTGACTATATGGCATCAATGAGCAACATTCTCGATTTCAAGCAATCTAACTTTTAAGAGGTAGCAAACTAGAAAATATGGTGGTATGCTAGGGTGGGGGAGTACACCGCCATCATAAATAATGATCTCTAGGACATAGTCCCAAGATAGAAAGGGAAGTTAGTTGCGAGTTCCAAATGGTTCTACAAAATGAAGCATGCAATAGATGACAACATTGAGAAGTCCAAAGCAAGATTTTTGGCAAGAGGGTTCTCCTAGTGTGAGGGAGTGGACTATGAAGAGATATTTGCTTTAGTCGATAGGTACACTTCCATTATAATAGTCATGTTCTTGCTTTCAACTATGGGATGTAGAAAATATTAGATGGATGTGATTACAACTTTCGTTAGTAGGATCATTGAGGAAGGAGTGTATGTAGAGCAACATTAGGGCTTCAAGATAAGTGGGAAGAAGTCCTATGTTTGTTTTGCAGTGAACATCTTGAGTTAATCCACGATGGAGCCATGGTAAGAGCATTTGGTAACAACAAAACATGTATTCAAGTATTTGAGGGGCATAGTGGAGTATGGTCTGTGATATCTTGGAGATGGCGAAGTGGGGTTGCAGGGGTATACAAACTCGTATTGAGCAAGGAATGTAACAAACAAGAAGAACATCTTAGGGTGTTGCTTTAGCTTGGGATCAAAGATGGGTATCTTAGTTTTAGTAGAACGCAAGTTTTTGTGGCACTTAGCTAAATAGATAATAGAGATCATTTCATTTGAAATAGAATACAAACAAGAGCATTGAAGCACTAATATATTCTCATCGATTAGTAGGTAGTTGATATTTTGACCTAGCTCTTGGCCAAAGGGAAGTTTGAGGAATGTAGAGACAACTGTAGATTGTGCAAAATTCCTTCCTTGCTAAGAGGGAGCGTTGAGAATTATGATTCAAATAGTAACTTTTGCACAGGTTCAGTGTGAATGTACAAGGAGTGGTTCGAGATATTTTTAAAAAGTAATTCTATTTTCCAAAAATAATTATATTTTGTAATTCACTTTAGTTAAAAAGTGAAAATTTTATATTTAGCTACTAAGTTTAAAAAAGTGTATCTTATCTTATGCATGCTTGACTTAAACTAGGAGTAAACTCAAAAGTAGATTTGGGTTTTGGTCTCATTTAAAAGTGTAAAGATAGGTCAAGATAGAGAGTTCACAGACATACGAATAATTGTGTAGGTTGAGCGACCATGAGAGAGAAAGAGCAAGGATTTAGGCATAAGTGAATCTCGGTAGCAAGTAGTGGTTTGTATAGGTGTTGTACAATTTTGTACACCCACATGGAATAGTTCTGTACAATTGTTTGGAAGTATGTGCAGGTCCTTATAATTGTACAAATAGGTTGTACACATTGCCTAGGTCATACAACAATTTTTGCTGTTTTTAGGTTTTCCAATAGGCTGTACCTTTCAAGTAGGTAGTACCTGCTCAATTCAGTGTGATTTTGGTAATTGTGTAGTGTTGTTTTTTCTAGCTCATGGAGGTTTCCTCGTAATTTTTTCAAAAGAATGAAAAGATGATTTCAAGGAGTAATCAAAGAGAATTTGATCTTCTAATCTGATAATTACTTTCCAATGACTTCTTAATTACCTTAACTTATGTCACATGAATCATAAAGTAATTATACATAGAAAGTGTCAACAATAATGACAGTAGGATCATAAAGAGTCAGTCAAGCACACAAAGAGACATAAACTTTCACCTAGGAAACCCAACCTCGGGAGAAAACCCAACAATCTTTTCAAGGATAAATTCTTCACTTCAACAAAGTTACAATATGATCTTTCCAGTCAAAATTGGTCAAATAGACCACATAAATCATACAAGTCAAACCTGGTCAAACAAACCAAAAATTCAGCCTCCTTGCTACTTCCCAGAATTCGGTCAACCTACCTCAGAGTTTTCTTCTCCTTTCTCTCCTTCGCACATGTGAACAAAGAATATATGATTTGTTGATCCAAATTGATGCCAATGGAGGAGGTTAAGTGTCTTTATATAGTGGTCTAGATGTGCCCAAAGGGCACGTCTCCTTGTGTTGGGACCTGAATAGTTTAATTCAAATTCAAATTTTGAATTTCCCTCCTTTTAATTTCTTTCATGGGCTGAGTTGAATACTGACTGCATCTACCAAAATTCAACATTGCCAAAATTCACATTGACTTCCTCAAAGGTCCTCAAAGGTCTCTCCTTCGCACATGTGAACAAAGAATATATGATTTGTTGATCCAAATTGATGCCAATGGAGGAGGTTAAGTGTCTTTATATAGTGGTCTAGATGTGCCCAAAGGGCACATCTCCTTGTGTTGGGACCTGAATAGTTTAATTCAAATTCAAATTTTGAATTTCCCTCCTTTTAATTTCTTTCATGGGCCGAGTTGAATACTGACTGCATCTACCAAAATTCAACATTGCCAAAATTCACCTTGACTTCCTCAAAGGTCCTCTTTGTTGAACAATTTCTCCATCCCAAGAAAAGATTGAATGAGGCCACTATGTTAATGTATCCATCCACTTAATGTTCTATTCTAGAACCATGTGGAAAGTACCATGCGTTAACATTATGCAAAGGGATCTAGTTACCTACTAGTCAAATCTCTAGGCACCCATTGGGCAAATACCTTTTGGCCTTCTAGGGTCAACAAGACTAGTCCTAGGTCACTAGCTCAACAAGTCGTCACTTGGAGCAAGGTCAATACCTTGACCAAAAAATGGTGAAACCCCGGGCTAATTATCTTTGTTGCATGCTAATTTAATTCTAATACACTTGCCCGATGCTAACGACATTCACTCTACCCACTAGCCTAGTACCTCTTGGCAATATGGTTAGAACCCTTTTACTATGGGAGCACTTGGGGCCTTGAAACTCTCTGAGCCATTTTCCCTAGCCACATTACATGGCCCTAGTCAATACCTTTGGCTTGTCAATATCATGATCTAGGGAGAATTTCTACCTTGATGCTACAACATCAACACTCCCTTTGACTAAGGGAAGCATTCTCAACCACTCCAAGCTTGTCCCTAAAGTAAATAAACTTCATCCTGGAACAAAAGCTTTGTGAGAATGTCAACAACTTGTTTGTCTTGTAGAAATGTATTGGAGCCACACTGCTCCCTTCTATACCATGTCTCGATACTTGATCTCAATGTGCTTCAACACTTGGTTAAGCAATCCTGCGAGTAGCTCGAAGCCACACTGCTTCACAACTCGACAAACTAGATGCAATATACTCGACCTCTGTAATGTTGAGTGTTGTTAGTTTTTGTAGCATTAGATGGTGTTCTACTCTCGACAGTTGTCAAAGAGGCTAAGAAACATTAGGACTCCATAACCAAGAAATTGTTTCAGAAAAATCCACTTAGAGATGCCTTAATTAAGTTAGTTAATCAATAATATTTTTTTTTTTTTTTACTTAGGGAAAATGATTAATTAACAACAATTAATTGAGGAAGGTGGGATTTCTCTAGAAACTTGCACGGATTGACTAGGCAATGATCTCAGCCATTGATTAAGTTTTAATCTCAGCTGTTGGAGTTCCATAGTGAGATTATAAGAAGTCGATGGGTATATGGAGGAACACACTTGAGATTGATTTCCTTAGGCAGTTCTATTTCTCCAGAGAGCAGCAACATTCTGCCGGAAGAGTTCGAGCTAGAGAAGGGATGCAAAGACAAACAGGGGTAGAAGCAGTGAGTTTGGAGGAAGTTTTTCAGTTCCAGAGAGTAGCTTGTAGAGAGGCAGAGATAACCACAGAGAGGCTGACGCAAGGGTTGCGCAGAAGTCTCCAAAGGGCAATTTGATTTTGCTGGAGAGAAGCTCGTTTTCAGTTCTAGAGGCCGGGAATATTTTCTAGAGGGTCGGAGAGACAATTTCCTAGTGAGCTGCTCCGGACTACTTGAGTAGTAACTGTTCCAAGGAGTGCGTATTCTAGTTTTGCACTAGGGCGACGCAGGGTCTAGGTAGGCAAGTTTGGACGACTCACTTGGAGCTGGCAGACAGAGCACTGCTTGCTTGTGGGGTGAGGAAAATTCCTCATAATATTTCGGCATCCAGTCGCACTCAAAATTTCTCGTTGCTGCTTAATAATAAAAACCCTCAGCTGCCGCGTCGGTTTTTCCATAATGGGTTTTTCCCGAGACCTTTGTCCAAAATAACAATGTTATAATTTTGTGTGTGCCAGTATTTTCTCAGTTTCTAGTTAAACTTCCGCATTATTTTTATTTGTGTAAGATTGCAGTGTGATTAATTCATTGTTGTCGTAGCAATAATTTGCTAAATTAATTAACAATTAGAAGAATTAATTCTAGATGCTGCAATAGAATTTTAGGAGTGAAAATGTCACGTGGTATCAGAGCGATTTTGATCAGACGGGGAAGCTCAAAAGCAGAAGAAGAAAATTCGTTGTTCAAAGGGAGTAATAGGACATTTTTTGTGGGCTGCGCAGTGCTTAGCCAGGCAGTTCGATTTTTCAATGCAAGGTAGCAGAAAAATTCTACTTACCAGAGTGAGTGATTCCAACAGGTAGAGGGAGTAGTAGCTCAGATTTTTCACTGAGCAGATTCCTTGTTTGGGTGTAGAAGGGTTTTGCAAGTAGTAGAAAAATCAATGCCGGGTGGAAGAGGAAGCACACACAAATGGTTTCTAGTTGAAAAATCCTTATTTCAATTTGATGCCGGTAGTAGTTGCAAGCAGATCTTATCACTCCAGAAGGGAGTGCGAATAACATATTCAACAACCGAGCAGGAGGAAGAGGGAGATTTTCGTTTCGGATTAAGATATGGCCACAACTGGGCTTAGAGATTAGGATAGGTTGGAGGGACCCTACAGGCTCCAACTATGTCATCTGGAAGGTCAGGTTGTCCTTCCGGTTAGATGAACATGCCCTGAAGACCTTTGCAAAGAGAGTGGTGACAGTATCAACTGCATATCAACGAAAAGAATATAGGAAAGAGATGGCCAAGGCGAAGCAAATGATCCTTGATGGAGTTCAGGACCATATAGTTTCACATATATCTGGCAAGAACACTGTCAAGGAGATGTAGGATGCTCTCACTCAGCTATATCAGAATCCTTTCGAGCAACGGAAGATGTTCCTGAAGGCGAAGATGAGAAACCTCAAGATGCATAAGGGTAAAGGCATTGATCCCTTTCTCACTAGAATTCAGGAAATTTGGGATCAACTTGCAGCAGTTGGGGAGGTGCCTCAAACTACAAAGCTTGTGCCTTTGGCACTGCACAATGTCTTAGAAGACTGGGAGATCTTCGGCCAAGGCATTTTAGGATGAGATATTCTACTTGGGTGGGACAGGATGTGGTTAGAGATACGACAGGAGGAGATGAGGCAAGCACTTGTGAAGACCTCCGTTAGTGGAAGTAGCAGTAAGGTTTTGAAAGGTGAGGAGGAAGAGAATGTGGCCCTTGCATCAAAGGGTCCCAGTTAGGGACAAGGGGAGAAGAAGAAAAAGGAGGACCTATCTAAGGTCAAGTGCTTCAGGTATGGCGAGTTTGGCCGCTACAGTACTCAGTGTGTCCTCAAAGGAAGAAGAACAAGCCGGACCAAGCAACAACATCCGTAGAGATGGACAAGTTGTTCTCTAGGTTGGAGGAAGAATTTGCCATGTTTGCAGCTATACCTCGAGGAGTGAGGTGGGGTGATATGGAGTTATAGTCCCAGAGTTGCACAAAGCTTTGGGCAGGGTCCATTGAGGTGTCTTCCTCATGGATCATTACCTTGCTATGGGGGTCCATAATATTTAGTAGCTAGATGGATCAATGTCAGTTGATGTAGTCAGATTTTGGAGTGACAGTTGAAGACTAGTAGGAGTCAGATGCTGAGGAGCGCAGAGCAGTGTTGACATCAGAGTAGGAGGCTAAATGCAAAGTCAACAACAACGTAGATTTCTCATTGGACAGTGCAGAAGCTAGTAGCAGTCAGATGCTCAGGAGACAGAGGCAACATAGAGACACATTTGATTCAATATTTCAGATGCTTCTTAGTTGCAGTAGAAGTAGCAATAGATGAGTGGGAATTGTAGTGCAGATGCATAGTTAGCAGAATTATAGTAGTGTCAGCAACAACACAAATGCAACATCAAATTTGCACAGTGATTGGTGGCAGTGGCAGGTAGTCATAGTGGCCAGACATAAGCAATGTGTACAAAGGGTGATGGAGAGACAGGGTGTTGGAGCAGTTTAGCACTATAACACCTTCCTTGCTAAGAGGTAGTGTTAGTTTTGTAGTATCGGATGGTGTTCTAGTCTTGACAATTGTCAGAGAGGTTAAGAAACACTAGGACTCAACCCAGAAAAGGTTTCAGAAAAATTCACCTAGAGATGCCTTGATTAAGTTAATTAGGGAAAATGATTAATTAACAACAATTAATTGAGGAAGGTTAGATTTCTCTACAAACTCACATGGATCAACTAGGAAATGATCTCGGCCACTGATTAAGTTTTAATCTTGGCCGTTGGAGTTCCATAGTGAGATTATAAGAAGTCGTCGATGGGTGGATGGTGGAACACACTTGAGATTGATTTCCTTAGGCATTTCGATTTTTCCAGAGAGCATCAACATTCTGCTGGAAGAGTTCGAGCCAGAGAAGGGAAGTAGAGACATAGAGGGGTAGAAGCAGTGAGGTCGGAGGAAGTTTTCCAGTTCCGGAGAGTAGCTTGTAGAGAGGCTGACGCAAGGGTTGCGCAGAAGTCTCTAGAGGGCAATTCGATTTTGCTTAGGAGAAGCTCATTTTCAGCTCCAGAGGTCGAGAAGATTTTTCGGAGTGCCAAAGAGGCTGTTTCTCAGTCAACAACTGACATGATGACTTGAGTAGCAACTGTTCCAAGCAGTGCATAGTCCAGTTTTATGCTAGGGTGACACAGGGTCTGTGCAGGCTAGTTTGGACGACTCATTTGGAGCTAGCAGTTAGAACATAGATTGTTTGTGGGGTGAGGAAATTTCCTAATAATATTTTTGCCAGTAGTTTCTCTGTAGGATTGCCAGATTTCGACATCTAGTTGTACTCAGAATTTCTCACTGCTGCTTAATAATAAAAGCCCTAGTCGCTGCACCAATTTTCTCACATTAGGTTTTTCTGGGGACTTTTGTCCAAAATAACATTGTTATAACTTTGTGTGTGTGCTAGTGTTTTCTTAGTTTTCAGTTTATCTTCCGCAATATTTTTATTTGTGAAGATTGCAGTGTGATTAATTCATTTGTTGTCGTAGCAATAAACTGCTAAATTAATTAACAATTAGAAGAATTAATTCCAGTTGCTGCAATAGAATTTCAGTAGTGAAATTTTCAGAAGTATGACAAATATCTGCTTCCTGCTCATCTAGGATATCATAGCAGAAACCATACTGAAACAACATCCTAATATGCTCTTTTTATCTTTTGCACTCTTTGCTTAATCTAAATCCGTATATACTTGCAATTGTACTTCATCATTTGACACATATCTCAATCCATATCCAACTGTACCATGTCAGTACCTCAACACATCTTGTGTCGCATGCCTTCGCTCAACCATAAACTAACCCACTTCCTTCTTTGGATCCATTGCCATAGTTGCTTTCCAGTCACCCTAATTGGGTGCTTCCTCTAACGTTGAAATAAATCTTGCTGTGGTAATCCTGGTTGCTCTGTCTGCCACTGTTTCTTTCTAGCCACTGAAGCATATCTGCTATCTGGCATGGTCCACTCATAGAAAATCCGAATTAGAGCCTGATAGCTTCTTTAGATTGGTCATCATGGGAGTGTCCATGGACTTGCAGTCCATCATTCCAAATCTCTGAAGTATCTCAATAGTATGCTTCCTCTTGACTAAGGAAGTAATGTATCAAACTTGGATCCTTCATCTCTAACTCAAAGGTCAACTCCCCTCGACATTGAAGCAATACTTGATTGCTTCCTCTATCACGAAAGCAAATCCTCTTGCCATTGCCGCACCCTCTGTCACATGAGTCCTTTTGCTCTTGTTAGAAACAAGTCATACAATAACAAGATCAACTAAGACTCATCAGATATCCATCAATTCGAGAATACCATGCCCAAGATCTGTACAATTATTTCTTTAGTCTGTAGACATGAGATTCTCTCTCATGTACCTCAAAGCTTTGGGGTACACTTCTTGTTCCTTAATCACTCCATTGAGGAACGCTGTCTTTACATCCATTTGAAGTCACCTCCAATCCATAACAAAAGCAATAGGAGTAATAATTCTAATAGAAGTATACCTGGCAACAGGAGCAAATGTTTCCTTATAGTCCTCTAACTCTTTTTGGGAGAACCTTCTCGAATCTCACTTTGTACTTCTCTATGTTGCCATCTACCATATACTTGATCTTGTAGATCCACTTGGAAGTCACCACTAACTCCCCTTCAGGTCTCGACACAATTTCCTCATCATGGCATCCTTCAGAATTGTTGGCTTGCTTGCTCCCTTTGAACTAGGAGCTCTTCCAGTGATCTGGTACGGTTCTAGATGCTAGTACAACTTCTTTCTCTTAAGCACAAATCACTCTAGTTGAATTTATGCTCGATCCCGGGAGAATCCTCTTACCACAAACTTTGCTTCGTTCTTCTTGATGCTTCCATTTGTTGCCAAAGTCGCAACCTTCACAATGTCCTTGCAAACCTCATTAGAAGGCCATGGAAGAAACAATTATAACCAAGCAAAAGATACAAAGACAAGAGGCTGACTAAAAAAATACAGTAATAATAATCAACAAAGAAAGATATAAAGTACTTATCTTTTGATATGAGGATTGTAGGGAATTTTCAAGTCCCTCTTGATCATTGCCTTCTACAAACTCTTCAAGCTAGAAATGCTCATCCTTGTCATCAACTACTAATGCATGTAGCTTTCCTTTCGTTCCTTGCATAAATGGCATGGACTAGGGTTTCTTCACTTAGCGAATTCATGACTTTAGGTCTAGCTATAAGGTTTTGTCCAAAAACACTAGGGCTAAATTACAGCCTTCAAGTCTTTTCTTGGTTTTACAAACCTTAGGTCTACTAGCTCTTCCAAGAAGGGCTAGCACAAGAGATATGAGTTTTCTTGATTTATATGAGAGCCTTTCTCCTCAGCTCCCTCTGGCTTTGGAGTAACTTTCAATCTTATCTGGCACAACCCTAGCAACATATCTTAGCCAATATAATTTTTAACATTAGTATATACAAGGCATCTTCTTATACACACGTGAGCAACACTCTTGATTCTCTCTCTTTCTAAACAGGTTTCAACTCTGTCCTTGAAGCTACCCAACCAAGCCTAAATGAGAGTCCTCTAAGATTAAACTTGGCCCCGCTACTCTAATTTCTAAAGTTCTGTTCAACTCTTCCAACAAAGAAAATATTTGAGGTTGAGCCATATTTACAAACCTCCAATATATCATGCTTCATGAAAGTAAGATGTCTTCATTAAAGAGGGAATATGGCATTCCAACGTCCTCCATAAAATCTTCTAAACAAACTTGCTTCATCAACCGATCCTCAATTAATGTGCAAACAACAACCACAGCTATGAAAATGCTATTGCCACTCTGTAATCAATTGTATTGATTTGGCACAACTCTGGGTGCTTTAGAAGATAATTGCTCTAGATGCTACTATGCCCTGAAAACATGCAGTCAAACTCTAGATATATAGCTTGGAAGCTCCTAGATCTCCTCCAATTGTAAACATCCTCCTTTAAACCATGAATCTCAATCTAGGAATTAAGAACTTGAGGCTTTTTCTCCCTCTGGTTCTAGCTTCCTTGACTTTCATAGTCATGCTGTTGAATAACCTATTCAAACCAGACCTCCTTTACAAAACAATCATCAATAATTTCTGTCCACAGGTTTTGTTCACGTAGTAGAGGTTTCGACCCTCTTTGAGGGCATAAACAGTGTCTTGATTTTCCCAACAGGATACTTTGTAGTCAAGATCTTTAATTTGGCAGTCCTCCTTCTTTAGTCCAGTGGATACAGAACAATCTTCCTTCATCTTGATCTTAGCAATAAGCTCAACTTCTTTCTCTTCCTAAGACAGAATCAAAACCTTCTTCATCTTGTTCTCTCTTGTTGATCTGAGGTTTCTTACCCTGAACTACGGATACAGAATTCAGACTAGGGCTTCTCTTTTGTGCCTTGTTGGCCTGCCCATAGTCTTGAGGTAGCTCGGTCCTACTGAGTCTTCTAAGGCCTTTTGCCTCCCCATTTCTGCTTGTAGCCTACCTCAGATAGGCTATAGCCTATTCCTGAGGGCTTTTTGGCCCTCTGCAACTCAGATTGAGGCCTTTTCGGCCTCTTCTATGCTTGTGGTCTAGCCTCAGTAATTTGTGGCACTGTCTGCTCATGACCTAAGGCCTCTCAGCCTCCCTTCTAGGGCTTTGCCCATCTAAGGAACAATAAAGAAAACTCAGTTTTACCTTAATTAACAGAGAGATCACTGTGTAACCTTAGTGACACGACCTTCTTCTAGTCTCTTTAATGGCTGTTCTTTCACCTAGGCTTGGAAACCATGTTGATTTTTCAAAGAAAATCTGATCTTATAATTTGATAATTGCTTTCCAATGACTTCTTAATTACGTTAACTTATGTCACATGAATCATTAAGTAATTATAAATAGAAAATCTCAACAGCAATGCAATAATGGCAGTATGATCATAAAGAGACACAAATTTTCACCTAGGGAACCCAAACTCGAGAGGAAAACCAACAATCATTAATAGTAGAAATTCTTTAGTTCAACAAAGTTACAATTGGATTTTTTCCAGTCAAAATTGATCAAACAGACCACAAAGATCATACAAGTCAAACCTTGTCAAACATAACAAAAGTTTGGCCTTATTGCTGCCCAAAATTTGGTCAATCTGCCTCGGAGTTCGGTCAAACAGTGCCTCAAAAATTTCAGCCAAAGAGTGGTTAACGCTGGTCAAACTTATGTTTTCTTCTCCTCTCTCTCCTTCACATGTGTGAACAAAGAATAGATGGTTTGTTAATCCGAATTGGTGCCAAAAAGAAGAGGTCGAGTGTCTTTACATAGTGGTCTAGATGGCACATCTCTGTTAAAATTGGCAACTAGGGTCAAACTCCATGTGGGTCATCTTATTGATGGCCGCTGATATTTTTCTTGGATTCCTCTCACCGAGAGGTGGAGGATTGATCTAAAGATCATCCGATTCTGACTTGTATTTATGAAGATATGAATTTATTTGTGTTATTGGCAATTTGTCAAGGTCGGTCAACAACCAAATTACCCCAACTTATCCTCAACGTTGCATTATAAATAGAAGAGGTCTTCAAGTCATTTTGGACACACTCTTCTCCTAAGATCTCTCTCCACTCGTTTGGGTTTGGTGGCTAGAGAGATCAAGAGGGAAAAGCCCTAGATGCAGTGGAGGAAGGGTTCTATACGCAGTTGATGTAGGAAGCCTAGCCGCTGATCAAAAGGGAGATCTAGCCATGCCCTAGCCACAGTCACAAAGAATGTATGGCCGCTTTCTTGGAGGTGCCCTAATACCCTAACCACAGGCCTTATTACGTAGCAGCAGGAGGCCTAATCAGCAGCCCTAATCCGCTGTCAAGAGAGACCCATTTGCAGTCTTGAGAGGTTCCTATTTGCTGTCATGAAAAGGCCTTATACACAACTCTCCTAGCCACAGTTTGTGAGGTCCTAATCAGTAGCATATGAAGGCCTAAAGCCGCAGTTAGAGGAGCCCTTAACAAAGCTTGAAAGAGACCCTTAGACGCAGTTAGAATTGTGGACCTAGCGGCAGCAAAAGGAGTACTACATCAGCGTGAAGGATCTGTGTTAATACCACATTGCTGTAGGTGATAGCGTGGTCTAATTCAAGGTTGTTTGGGCATGATAAGGTTGGTCTTGAGCTCGATGTGCAGGGCAGTATAAGTTGCTTAAAGGAGCAAGAGACTATTGTTTAAGGGCTGATTGCGACACTGATTGAAGGGACCAAAGTTGCAGCCCACTGCTGGGCTAGGCTGCAGGCCATAGCCAGCAGTTGGAGGCCTTTTAAGAGCTGCGTTCAGAAGTTTAGCAGCCCTATAAGGCAGATTATGGTTGGACGGGCTGTATGAAGGCTAGCAGCAGTCAATAGGTGGATTGTGGGGTGTGTTTAGGGTGCTGTAGCTCTCTGAGTTTGTGCCCTAACCAGTGATCAGGTTTGCCAAGATATGCTCTAGTCCTTGCAGCTTATATAAGATTCCAGATGAGCAGCCTTGACATGATCAGTGAAGTAGCAAAGGAAGGAGAGTCTTATGGAAGGAAAGTTCAGTAATCTGGGTGATTGGTTGAGCTGTTCTAGACCTATCATCTGCTGTATTTCTTCAGTCCTTGGTGTCAAAATTCCAACCTCATTGTGTCATCTTCATGGAGAAGATCTTTGATCTCCTATTTGGCAAGTCAAGCATTGACTTCAAATCATTGTACTCTATCTCTTTCTCTCTGCTAAACTATTGAAGAATATAAGAAGATTTGATCAAGGTTTCCCCACATTGGGGTTTGTCCTTGGCTGGTGCCACATCTTGTGTCCTCTTGTCTTGGCTTGTCTTCCACTGTTTATGTTTATATTCTATCTGCAATTTACTATCATGCTGTTGTGATTGCTAATTTGAATATTGTCATTGGGCTAAAATGGAAAATTGAAGTAAATTGCTCTAAGCATAGAACATACCTAAATTGAACATGGTATCTGAGCAGAGGTGAAGACAAAGCCCAAGCAAGAGTGAAAGAGCAATCACCGATGATAGTTGGAAAGGACAAAAGGCTCAATAGGTTCCTCCTCCCACTTCCCCGCTGAAGACAAACTCCGTGAAAAGTCTGACTATCACGGATGGAAGATGTCTCTTGATCTGACATTGGAAGAACAAGAGTGTTGGATTATGTGAAAGGTAAAATCCCTGAGCCTCTATCAAATGCACAGCGGCTTCACAGAACAAGTACACCAAGGATGAAGTCAAAGAAAAGAAGATTATCAAAGATTCCATTGACAAGCATCTGGTGGCCTACATCTTCGATCTAAACACCTCCAGGGAGATCTACGACAGATTGGTAAGCATGTTCAAGGTTAGTGATGCAAATCAAATTTTATTTCTCAAAAATAAGCTGAAGGATATTAGGAAGGTCAAAGACGAGGATATTCAATCCTACTTCTTAAGAATCACCGAGACTTCTATCAATTGGAGAAATCATATTTGACAGGGAACTTACTATCACTACTCTTGGACGACTCCCTCCCGAGTGGTATATATTTAGAACCACTATTCTCAATAAATGATCGAATTCCGGGATTTGAAGAATTGATGTCGAGATGCATTCAAGAAGAAACCAGGATGGTGGAACAAGAAATGCCTTCTAATAGAGGCAACCCTAATGCATTCTCCGCTCATGCCAAAAGGAGAAATAATGTAGGGTCTAAAGGTCACTTCAATGGAAAGCCCGAATCTAAGGGTGGAAGGAAGGGCAGGTGCTTTGCTTGCAATTAGTTTGGCAATTATGCGAGGGAATGTCCAAATAGAAGGGACACATCACATGATGAGGATTATAATCATTCCAGGGGCTACTTCAATCATCGAAGGAATGACAGGTACAATGGCAAAGGAAAAAGGAATGCAGAACATCAAGGAAATGGTCAACCCTCCAATAAAGCAAGGAACTCCGGGTATGAAGATTCAAATGTTGTTTCTGATAAGCAAAAGGAGTATTATCTTATATTGGCCCTCTCCACTACTTCTCCTCTGCACTCTTTGGGAAATTGGCTTATTGATAGTGGTGCTTCAAGGCACTTCACCAGATATAAGGAAGCTCTCTCAAATCTGATAGAGAAGGAGACAAACTTGAAGATTATTCTCGGAGACGATGCCACCTATCCCGTAAAGGGTGTAGGGAATGTTACCCTTAAATTGGACTAGGGTAACTTGATTCATTTACAAGTTCTTTATGTACCAAATATCAAGAAGAACCTGGTGTCCATTTCGGCAATGGAAGACAAAGGTTACAAGGTGGCATTCATCGATGGAAAGGTACGTGTTTGGAAAAGGAATTTTAAAGATGCTTTTACTCTAGGGTTCAGGGTTGGCACTTTGTATCAAGTTGTAGGAAGTCCATTGGGGACCATGATGTGTGACACATCTTTTCAATGGCACTGGAGGTCTGCCCATCTTCATGGTAAGGCCCTACCCGACCTGAGATAGATTGTGACAGGGATGCCTGAAGAGCATTAAGGTACATGTCCGAGATGTACCGAAGGAAAACTTACAAGGGGACCATTCCGCTCATGTAATAGCAAGACCACATATGTGGAACAACTCGAGGGGTTTAAGATTCATGATCGAGAATCTCATGTATGCAGGTTGAAGAAATCTCTCTTTAGTTTGAAGCAAGCACCCCGTGCTTGGTGTGAGAGGATTGATAGCTATTTGATAAAGTTGAGATTCACTAGGAGTGAAGCCGATCCAAACCTTTGCCTTAAGGTTGTGGATGATAGACCTCTCATACTGGTACTTTATGTCGACGACCTTTTTCTGACAGGTACAGACCCTCTCATTTGCAAAAGTAAGAGGGAGTTGGATTTTGAATTTGGAATGGTGGACTGCAAGCCTGTGACTACCCTAATGGAGCTTAACTTTAAGAAGTTATGCGGTAGTGCTGTCAGACCTGATTTGGGAAATGCCTCTGAGTTTCGTTAACTCATAGTAGCATTGATGTTCTTGGTGAACTCCTGTTTGGATATATGTTTTGCAGTTAGCATGTTGAGCCAATATATGGTTGAGTCTCATCACATTCTTTGGATTGGTGCCAAGAATCTTCTGAGATATCTTCGGGGCACAATCACTCATGCACTGAGATACACTGCTGGATATGTGAGGCTGCATGGTTATTTCGATGTTGATTGGGCAGTCAGTGTGATGGATCATAGGAGCACTTCTGATTGCTACTTCTCTTTGGGTTCTGCTTCGATGAGCAAGAAGCAAAAGTCAGTTTCTTTGAGCACTGCTGAGGCCGGATACATAGCTGCGAGTATGGTCTCGTGTGAAGCTGTCTGGTTGGGGAAGCTCTTTAGTGAGCTGTTTGGACACGTGCTGGATGCCACCGTGATCCTCTGTGATAATCAGAGTGGGATCCGATTATCAGAGAATCTCGTATTTCATGATCGCTTCTAGCACATAGACATTAGGTACCACTTAATCCGGGATATGATACAACAAGGAGCAATAAGGCTCCATCATGTTGGGAGTGATGTGCAGGTCGCCGATATTCAGATGAAGCCCTTGGGAAAGGTCAAACTCTTGACTTTCTGAGAATGACTAGGAGTTGTGGAGAGACCCTCCCCTAAGGGTCCTATATGATATATTGAGCTTTGGGAGCTCCAGGGGCCATGAGGTACTACTTAGAGCGATGAGAAACCATAGGGTGAGTGGTTTAACCTTCCCTTAGTGGTTTGCTATGTAGGTAGGATGAGTGGTTCATCCTTCTCCTGCTGAGACACAATCATAGGGTGAGTGGTTCAACCTTCCCCTAGTGATTTGTTGTGTATAGAGTGAGTGGTTTAACCTTTCCCTGGGATACCCCATGGAGACATGTAGGTAGGATGAGTGGTTCATCCTTCTCTTGTTGAGACATCCTACCCATGCAGTCTAGGGCTCATGGGAAGTACCTCTCATCTGGCCAATGAGCAGGGAAATGAGGACAGGGACCATAGTACTACCGATGGACACATCGTGTATTACCATACTTCCTATGCTAGGATGATATTGATCTAGGATCATTTGGAGCTGATTTTGGAGATAAAGGGAGAGTGGTATGAGACACTCTCTTTATTTGGAACTAATTTCAGATCAGTAAGAGTGGTATGAGACACTCTCTTTATTTCGAACTGATTTCAGATCAGTAAGAGTGGTATGAGACACTCTCTTTATTTGGAACTGATTTCGGATCAATAAGAGTGGTATGAGACACTCTCTATTTGGGACTAACTTCGGGTTAGTAGAGAATGGTATGATACATTCTCGATCACTTCTTCATAGTTCAATAGAGCAAAGAAATGCAGGGCACTGCATTGATGGCAGAGATAGTACAGACTGGCAGGTGGATTAGCAGATGGAGTTCTCCCTAGTTGAGAAGGAGTGTTAAAATTGGAAACTAGGGTCAAACTCCACGTGGGTCATCTTATTTATGGCAGCTGATATTTTTCTTGGATTCCTCTCGTCGAGAGGTGTAGGATTGATCTAAAGATCATTTGATTTCGACATGTATTTATGAAGATATGAATTTATTTGTGTTATTGACAATTTGTAAATGTCGGCCAACAACCAAATTACCCCAACTTATGCTCAACGTTGCATTATAAATAGAAGAGGTCTTCAAGTCATTTTGTACACACTCTTCTCCTAAGATCTTTCTCCACTTGTTTGGGTTTGATGGCTAGAGAGATCAAGAGGGAGAAGCCCTAGACCCAGTGGGGGAATGGTTCTATACGCAGTTGATGGAGGAAGCCTAGCTGCTGATCAAAAGGGAGATCTAGCAATGCCCTAGCCGCAGTCACAAAGAATGTATGGCCGCTGTCTTGGAGGTGCTCTAATACCCTAATCGCAGGCCTTATTACATAGCACCAGGAGGCCTAATCAACAACCCTAATCCGCTGTCAAGAGAGGCCCGTTCACAGTGTTGAGAGGTTCCTATTTGCTGTCATGAAAAGGCCTTATACACAACTCTCCTAGCCACAGTTTGTGAGGTCCTAATCAGTAGCATATGAAGGCCTAAAGCTGTAGTTAGAGGAGCCCTTAACACAGCTTGAAAGGGACCCTTAGACGCAGCTAGAAGTGTGGACCTACCTGCAGCAAAAGGAGTACTACCCGTGAAGGATCTGTGTTAATACCACATTGTTGTAGGTGACAGTGTGGTCTAATTCAGGTTGTTTGGGCATGATAAGGTTGGTCTTGAGCTCGATGTGCAAGGCAGTAGAAGCCGCTTAAAGGAGGAGCAAGAGACTTGTTTGAGGGCTGATTGGGACACTGATTGAAGGGACCAAAGTTGCAGTCCATTGTTGGGCTAGGCCGCAGGCCATAGCCAACATTTGGAGGCCTTTTAGGAGTTGCATTCAGAAGGTTAGCAGCCCTAGAAGGCAGCGTATGGTTGGAGGGACTGTATGAAGGCTAGCCGCAGTCAATAGGTGGACTGTGGGGTGTGTTTAGAGTGCTGTAGCTCTCTGAGTTTGTGCCCTAACCAGTGACCAGGTTTGCCAAGATATGCACCACTCCTTGCAGCTTATATAAGATGCCAGATGAGCAGCCTTGACATGATCAATATAGCAGCAAAGGAAGGAGAGCCTTATGGAAGGAAAGCTTCAGTAATTTGGGTGATTGGTTGAGTTGTTCTAGACCTATCATCTGTTGTATATCTTCTGTCCTTGGTGTCAGAATTCCAACCTCATTGTGTCATCTTCATGGAGAAGATCTTTGATCTCCTATTTGGCAAGTCAAGTATTGACTTCAAATCGTTGTACTATATCTCTTTCTCTCTGCTGAACTATTAAAGAATATAAGAAGATTTGTTCAAGGGTTTCCCCACATTGGGGTTTGTCCCTGGCTGGTGCCACATCTTGTGTCCTCTTGTCTTGGCTTATCTTCTATTATTTATGTTTATGTTCTATCTGCACTTTACTATCATGCTGATGTAATTGCTAATCTAAATATTGTCATTGGTCTAAAATGGAAAATTGAAGTAAATTGCTCTAAGCATAGAACGTACATAAATTTAACAATCTCCTTGTGTTAGGCCGACCTGTATTTTGGGGTTGGCCTGAACAATTTAATTCAAATTCGAATTTTTAGTTTCCCTCCTTTTTATTTCTCTCATGAGCCGACTGTTGAGAAATCTAGGGCATAGAGATTAGATGATTTCTCTTATTATGATAACTGCTTGTGAGGACTTATTTCTTTTTGTTAATTAGGTTCTTGTATTTGACTATTATTGTGTGTTCTTCTTCATCGAACAACTACTAAACCATAAAGAACAATGAGACGAAGGACACAAGATATAAGCAATCAACCACGGCCAAAACCTCTCCAACCTGAGAGGAAAACCCACAAGAATTCTTCTTCTTATAGAATCTTCAATTGACAAATTCCAAGACCTAGACCCTTGACCAAGAACTCCTCCAAGACCAAGTCAATGCTTCCTCTTTGAATAAATTCTCCTTCCAACAACTTCGACCTACTTGCGACTGCAACATCGACTTGCCCAAAAACTACAACTTCCACTTGCCCAAAAACTACAACTTTGACTGCAACCAAAAACCACAACTTTGACTGCAACCAAAAACCACAACTTCGATTGCAACCAGAAATTGCAACTTGACTGCAACTTCGACTTGCCCAGAAATTGGAACTTCTCTTCTTCACTTGGGTAGATTCTCTCTCCTAGAGAAGTTGGCTTCGAGAACAACTCTTCTTGGTGACCTAACTTCACTTCTGCAACTCGGCTTCACTGCAATAATATGTGCCCTAATTCCTTCGCACATGTGGAGAGAAGTAGCCCAAGCAAATCCAAAATAGCTCGACTTTTTCTCCTTCCTTTGTCTTCCTCTACTTTTCACTTCTTCTTGTCCTTATCATCAAACTTGTGTGTGAGAGTGAAGTGTCTCCAAACGAGGTCGAGGTCTTTATATAGGTTTCTCATAGGGTCAAATTGCTTTTTTAGGCCGACTTGTCCACTTGTGTAGGCCGATTTGAACTTTGTGCCATGACGAGGTCTTGTAGGGTCTTTTGACTTGATTACGACTCAATACATTTTTCTTTACAATATGTAACATGCCCAAATGGGTCATTCATACATGACAATGACTTAATGACTTTATAATAAACCTAGATGTACTCAATGGGTGCTTGACCTATAAAATAATTTTTCTTGAGCTTGAAACCCATGCCTTCAAATTTACAATAAATTTATCTTTCTCTTTTACATAAAATCATAATTACACATGTCATTATGAAGACCGAACCTAGTTACATATTTCAACACTGACTAATCCAACAATTATGCAATGTTATTGTTTTTTCTTTCTTTAGTTTTTTCTAGCTTGTGGAGGTTTCCTTGTAATTTTTTCAAAGAGTGAAAAGATGATTTCAAGGAGTAATGACCTGTGTACGTGTGAAATTGATTTTAGGATTTCACTATTTCATTTGTAGTTATTATGTAAATTTATTTATGCATTATTTAAATTCAAGAATTATTTGTTTAATTAAGATCATAAGTACTTTAGCCACCTAGGCTTGGAAATTTTCACACATATGCCATTCATAAAATGTCTAACCAATCCAAGAGAATGTGCCAACATTAGATTGATTTAAACTTTGAATAACTAAATCAACCTTAATGTGTATACAAAGGTTAATGCTGAAATAGAACCATAGTTCCCCTCCAGATAGTCAACACATGATTAAATCACTATGAACATGTGTGCTAATGAAGGTTGCACTCTAATAAAGTGGTTTACAACCTTGTAAATAAAAGATGCTCCTTGGCAAAACCCCACAATGATATCAAGAAGACATAAAACCCTACCTAAGGCGCTTTAGCACCAAGGGATTGTTACTTCAAAATTCATCATCTAATCTTAGGAAAAGGTTAGATCACCATCAAATAATAAGTAGTACCCTCTCTTCTAACTCAAACGTTGGAAACAACCTATCAATGAGGGTATGAACATCATGAACTACATCCTCCCTAGGGGATGCCTAACAAATGTTACATCTTAGAGTTAAATTACCTAGGAAAATTCTACAAAGGCCTTATGAATTATCTCACCATAGCAACATCATAAGAGAGGGGGACATAATTATCTCACCTTTTGCCTTTACCTCAATCCTCTAGGGACATTAGTTGACACCACACATTTTTGATGAAACTACTTAAGCCAAGCTTTAAATATGGAATGAAAAGCTTAGCATGCCGAATCAATCATTTTGGTTTGACTGAAGGGTATTTTTGTGAAGGACATGACATGGGAGTCCAACAAGAAATATCATGAGCATCGATGTACATAAAGGGCTTGGTGCTCTTGATTAACTACCAGTTCCATACTCTCAGTGTCTCATACATGATATAATCTAATGAAAATGCTACAATCCGACCAATCCTAAAATCTTGAAAATTGTTAAGTCTATTGAATTTTGAATAGGATATTAAATTCTACTTTCTCCAAATGAAGTCCGATAAGGTTGGAACCACTCTTAAACATCTTGAAACAATTAATGGTAATGTTAAAAATTCAAGTAAAAAAATGAAAAGGAAAGATAAAGGGAAATGCATTTTAGTCGTGTTTTAGTGTTTCGATATGCAAACACAATTGATACGTGGGGGGGAGGGACACATTTCTCGCAACATGACTTCTAATACTCTAGGAAAATTGACAAGAAATGTAAACTTTGCTCATCACTATCTCGTAAAGCTTCATAATCTCTCTTAGGAAGCATATTTTTTTTCTTTCTTTTGTTAGAATAAGAACTTTCAAGGTGACTTTTATTGAGCTAACCATCTCTCCATTATGTGTGACTTGTTTTGCCACCTACTTAAGGTCTTTTTTTACAATACTTCAACCTAGTTGGAAAGTATCTACTTGAAATTTTGAAAACCATTGGTGCTGGGGGATTTGGCCTTTTTCGATCTCAAATACAACCAACTTTAGTTCTTCCCCAGGTTTCATTAACAAACATTTCATACCATCTCTAGCTAACAACTTTAAGAATGTGAGATGGCATTTTTCAATTTTGTTAACTTGGCATATAATTATGCATACTCAACAAGTTTCTGAATGAAGGTACTCTTGGCTTGGGTATCTAAATGAAGTTCTTGTTTGGGGAGGCAATGAGGTTTGGATGTCTTATTAGGTTGTTGGAATGGAAACGTATCTTTTTGGTCGTCTTTAGGCATGATACTTGATGCTCTTTATACGTCTGATGTTCCCTTTATCATTATGACCAATGTGAGCCCTATCTAGCCACTCCTCGACATAGCAGGTTATCACTGGTTTTTTGTCTGTCGATAGGAGACTAGATCATAGGTGGGGTCATAGGTTTAGGGAGAGCTACTTGCTTGTCTAAGGACTCCCTTTGAGATGGGGATTCTATAGTAGCTTCAAATGAGTTTGCTAGGTTTATGTGGATTCAACTCGGTGGATTTTCCTCCCTCCCCATAGACATCTATGTGGCAATCTGTTAATTATCTTGATTTCATCTTAGTTTTCTATTCACAGTAACTAAGACAAAGACCCCTATTTGGACCTATACATTGGCATTATTTAGTATTCGACAATGGGGAATGCCATCTTACTGGGTGACTTTAATGCTCAATTTAGAGCTCTTTAGATACCTCTCCATGATCACTTAGAGGAGTTGTTTTACATTTAGGAAACATATCCAAATTCAGAAGGATCAAATGGCTATGTGATGGTATCTCTGGGCATCTAAGTTTCACGAAACGGGGAAACGGGTACGAGTTTCCGAAACGGGAAGCGATACGAAACGCGACCTCCCCAAATTTT
>APFE030325952.1:48292-59942 GCA_000404065.3 Pinus taeda | reverse complement strand
ATTCTGTGTTCTGGGTATATTTTCTTAACATATTCTGTGTTCTCGGTATTTTTCCGCGCATATTCTCGGTTCGGTATTGCTTTGCAGGTTAAGAAGCATAACAGTCTTTTGGTCTGATCTTTTGTTGGTTTTAGTTCGGTTCACATTTTTGGGGTCAATTGGATTGATGATGGGTTCAATTTTAATAACATTGTGACCACCTAGTTGACTTGTTCAACCATGTGGTTTGGATGGGTTATCCACTGTCTTGGTCACATCACTGTTGAAATTTCTAAGTCTAACACGTCAGAAATTCTTCCTGCATTATCTGGTTTATTTCACCTACTTGTTTATTCTTTAACAAGTTATTTAACCATATAAATACTGAAAATAAACACAAATGCAGTCTCAACTCATCTACAGATCATCAACTGAAATAATAGACAAACACACAGGGGACACCGTTATTTTTGGACAATCGTCCCCGGAAAAACCCAACTTGGGAAAACCGGTGCAGCAGTTCTGAGGGTTTTATTATTATGGAACTTTCTTGAGTACAACTAGGGTGCTAAACTGGGTCACTCAACAGAGATTTCTATTTGGCAGTAATACCTCTCTTCGGAAGCCAATATTTAGCAAGTCTGCCCCACGAAAATCTTTCCAACGCTTCTTTGAGGCTCTGCATCAGCCCTCTGCTCCTCTGTGTCAGCTCTTTGGCCTTCTGTGTCACCCAGGCAGGCCCTGCTAGCCTCTGCGTAGTCTCTCTGGCCTTCTGCGTGACTCCTGCTGGCTCTGCGTAGCCTCCTCAATCACTGCGCTGGCCCTTTGGCACTATCTCTGCCTCTTTGCTATGCACTCACTGCCCCTCGCTGCAACTCTGATCACTTGTTCGAATTTTCTCAGCAAATCTCGCTCCAGAAAATCGAACTTACTAATCAATCTTGGTGTATCTCCAACTGACCCTCAAGCCTCCTCTTATACTTTTCCTGTTGAGTCTTCAACGACTGATATTAAATCTCTAATCAACGGCTAAGATTAGATGTGGCTTGATCCATGTCATTTAGAACATTCTCACCTAGTTTTATATTAATACCTATTATTATTTTAATTTTCTTAAGTTTAGACTTAGGAACTCCATTACAAATATTAATTATTTTAATATCTCTCTAACTAGGTGGAATTTCCCCAAACCATTTTTGGGTCTTGGAGATCTCATGTGCTTTAGCCTCTCCACCAATTTTCATGGCTAGAGCACATTCGATGCCACCCCAAATCAAGACTCCCTCTTAGCGAGGAATGTGCTCTAGTAATGCTCTACCACTGAACGTCACCCTGATCCGGCACTGTTACTTGTGCTGTTGCTTGGCCTGTTTCCCAACATCCTCTGCACTATTGCCTCTTGTACTGCTGCCCATGGCTCTGCCACAGCCACTGCTAAATCTGTGCTGCAGGCTGCAACTCCCTCTGCATTCGTGCTGCTGTTGGTCCTTCCTCCAAACACCGCATCTGCACTGCAACTCTCTTTCATCATGTTGCATCGTGCTGTCCAAAGCACTACCACTGCTAATTGTTGAATCACTGATCTACCCAACTATTGACATCCTTGTCAGGCTAGAAGCTCCTTGATGCTGAAGCTACCTCTGCTGCTATCCTGTGCTCTCTTTGCCGCCTTTGCGCTGTTGCAACACCTCTATGCCTCTCGCACTGTTGCAACCCTCAATGCTTTGCCAGAGACCAGTGCACTCTAGCACTACTTTGTCGTTCCATCTGCATCTTGCTTCTACTAACATCTGTCATCCTGCTATTGTCTCTCAGGGCTCCCGTAGCCGGATATGATCCAAGAGTTTGGGTACCTCAAGGATCATGCCACTCATCTTCTATAGTCCCCTTGACTACAACTCGATGTCACCCTACCTCTTCTCTAGAGGTGCATAAGCACTCATGGCACAATCGTCATCCGTTTCGACTTCTTCTCCACCTTAGCTGGAGCTGCCTTGGAGTCAGAAGCCTCTCCCTTATTCTTCTTCCTGGGACACTGAGTTGCATAATGACCCAACTCCCCACAATGGAAGCACTTTACCTTGGAGATGTCCTTCTTCTTTCCCTTCCCCTGCTGTCCCCCAGGTGCCAGATCTGCATCCTCCTCCTCCTCTTTCTTGATTCGACCTCCTTTGCTGCTACCCCTCGCCTTGGTCAGTCGTCTGATCTCTTCTTGGCGAAGAGCTGTCCACATCTCTTCCCATCCCGGAAGAGTTTCTTTGCCCAAAATGCTTTGGACAAATGTTTCCCAATCCTCAAAGACTGCATTCAGGGCAGTCCTCACCATGAAATCTTGATCCAGCATGGCCCCTATGGAAGTAAGTTGGTCCCGAATCTCTTGCAATTTGCTGAGGTATAGATCTATCTGCTTCACCTTTTGCATCCGATTCTCCAGTAGCATCTTCCTTTGCACGGAAGTGCCTTGATACAATGTCGTCAAGGTATCCCACATCTCCTTTGCCGTGTTCTTCCCGACAACATGCTGAACTGCATAATCCTTGACCCCATCAAGGATTATGCACTTTGCTTGGCAATTGCATCCTCATACCTTTCATTTTCAGCTAGGTCGACTGGGATAGCCACGGTTCTCAAGGCGAAGCCCTTGATGCGATGTCTATCTAGAAGAGACAGGGTCCTGGCCTTCCAGATGACAAAGTTGGAGGCCCCGTCCAACTTGTCCTGATCCCTCAGTTCGTTCATTGCCATCTTTGCTCTTCTCTTGGACTCCCTCTGAGTCTCGACTTCCCTTAGAGAAGTTCTCTTCTAGACTCCCTCCAAGTCTCGATTTCCCTCCTGGAAATCCTCCGGCCAACTGTCGATCCACTCCTCTTTGATTGTCTTTGCAACTGCAACTCGGATTTGGATTTCTTTGCTAGAAATCCCTCAAGGCAATGGGTCCCTCTACCTTGGTTCTGTCTCGTTAGGTACTGTTCTGCTTCGACAGCAACAACACCCCACTAGCTTCCCAATCCACAATCTTCCCACAGCTCCCTAGGCCCCAACTACTGAAGAAACTGAGCCTCTTAGCTCTGCACAATCTCGACAAGGTTGAATCGCTCCTCTGGCCAACTGCGTCAAGCTTGCCTGACTGAGTAGGATGACGTGGCTCTTCATGAGCCTTTTCTGTCTCTCTCTGCCTCTGTGCTGGCCCTCTCTGGCTCGAAATGATGACGCAGGCCCTCTACGTCACTCCTTCACTGCTGCCTCCTGCTTAGAAACAACTTTGTCTCTCGGGACAACTGATTTTGCTGCAAATTTTCTGATTTAGCTGGTACCTGCAACTCTCCTGTGATCTGCCATCCTTTGATACCATGTTGAAATTTCTAAGTTTAACACGTCAGAAATTCTTCCTGGATTATTTGGTTTATTTCACCTACTTGTTTATTCCTTAACAAGTTATTTAACCATATAAATACGGAAAATAAACACAAATGCAGTCTCAACTCATCTACAGATCATCAACTAAAATAACAGACAAACACACAAGGGACATCGTTATTTTTGGACAATCATCCTTGGAAAAACCCAACTTGGGAAAACGGTTCAACAGTTTTGAGGGTTTTATTATTAAGCAGCTTTCTTGAGTACAACTAGGGTGCCAAACTGTGTCACCCAACAAAGATTTCTATCTGGCAGTAATACCTCTCTTCAGAAGCAGATATTCAGCAAGTGTGCGCAACGAAAATCCTTCCAACGCTTCTCTGAGGCTCTACATCAGCCCTGCTAGCCTCTGCGTAGCCCTGGAACCCTTTGCGTCAGCCCTCTGCTCCTCTGTGTCAGCTCTCTGGCTTTCTGCGTCACCTGCGTAGGCCTTGCTAGCCTCTGCGCAGTCTCTCTGGCCTTCTGAGTGGCTCCTGCTGGCTCTTCGTAGCCTCCTCAATCACTGAGTTGGCCCTCTGGCACTATCTTTGCCTCTTTGCTATGCACTCACTGCCCCTTGCTGCAACTCTGATCACTTGTTCGAATTTTCTAAGCAAACCCCGCTCCAGAAAATCGAACTGACTGATCAATCTTGCTGTATCTCTAACTAACCCTCAAGCCTCCTCTTATACTTTTCCTGTTGAGTGTTCAACAACCGAGATTAAATCTCTAATCAACGACTAAGATTAAATTTGGCTTGATCCATGTCATTTAGAACATTCTCACCCAATTTTATATTGATACCCATTAATATTTTAATTTTCCTATGCTTAGACTTAGGAACTCCATTAAAAATATTAATTATTTTAATATCTGTCTAACTGGGTGGAATTTCCCCAAACCATTTCTGGGTCTTGGAGATCTCATGTGCTTTAGGCTCTCCACCAATTTTCATGGCTAGAGCACATCCGATGCTACCCCAAATCAACTATCACATGGTTTACGAACCCACAAATTGGGCTCTAGTATGGATACCGACAACTACGAGATGTTCATGGTAGGTCACACATTTTCTAAACTTTATGCTACGGTCCTCCATTTGAAGCTCTCTAGGGAGCTTGATAGGAGACAACTTAGAGCTATAGGACAGACTAGCTTTTGACCTAAGCATTAGAACATTGATCATATACTTCCACTCCGGGCCATCATTGAAGAGGTGCTACATTGCTCTTTGAAAGCTTATTGTTGCTTTGTGGAATTTTGAAAAGCTTCTGATTACATTCCTCAGGAGGCATTGTTTTGGAGACTTAGAGACATTGGTATCTCAAAGGTGTTATTGATTGTTGTGATGCGCCTATATGATTCAATCCTTGGTTGTACCATTGTGGTCAAATAGGGTTTCCGCTTGTCCCCCATAATGATTGGGATCTACATGTACGTAATGGAGTCCTTTCATGAGCACATATAGGATGGAGATGAGTGCCTTCTTCATGAGGCCTTGATTTATGGTTTTCGTGGAGATTATTTGATCTTTTTAGCCTCATCCCTTAATGGGTTGCAAGGACAATTGGATGCCTTGGCCCTTTTTTGTGACCTACGTCAGTTGATGTTCATCCTAGGTAAAAGTGAGGTCATGATCTTCAATGGGCCAAAGAAGATACTTTTTTATCACTGTTTATTTTTCAGAGTAGACATGATTGAGATCAACAATTCATATACTTATTTAGGGGTGTCATTCACATGACCTTGCTTTAGCTTGTGTAATGCGTTTCAACCTTGAGTCAACAAAGGCTATGGCTCCTTGGCCCTTCTCAGGTAGTAGTGTTTTTAGAACCATTTTCAGGGCATATGGTCTTAGATGTCTCTCATTGACACTTTTCTGTGGCCCACAGTTTATTTGGTTATGAAGTTTGTGGACTTGGTCCATTAGAGTCTAATTGGTCTTCAATAGAGAGAGTATAGATCATCCTCCTTTGCTTATTCTCATACCGAGATATTTAGGAGAGGCCATTTGGATGATCAACACTAGGGTGGTCTCATTGCTCGACCCCATTACACACTTCACCATTAGATGCATGCTCTTTGGATCCCTTTGGGCCAGTTTAGACTTTAGAGTTGCCTCTCATAGACTATGGATTGAGATTGATCGATTAGATAAGATTTGTTGGCTGTTCCATCTTTGAAAGTTTGGGACTTAGGAGCCCAATTTATTATGAGGTTTGTGGATAGTTATACTGTCTTTTCAGAGAGCTACAAATGTTTGGCAATTTCTTTAGGTACCCTAACGAATGATGCCTGGCCTTATACACGTAGGAGGTCTTCCATCTTCGCTTTTATATACTCCAGCCACATCCACATCCTAGACCAAGGTCCAACCCCCACACAACATATCACTTTCTTTTTTATGGTGCTCCCAACTAGGGGCAGATTGATAGAGATAACGCCAGATCAATAAGGACATGGGGCACTATTTCTATTTCTGTGAGACCCTGGTGGTATTACTAAACTAGGTTTCACATTAGCAGACATACTAGTCACTAGATGATATATTCTAGAACACAACAATGATTTTTTCCTTCCAGAAAACAATATGACACTTATTCTATTTCCTCATCCGGTTCTTCTATTAGTTTTAAAACCCGACAACTAATTTAATGAAATTTCAGAAATGAAAGAGCTGAACCTGAACTTTCAGAAGACATTCATCAAATATACTGAGTTTTCTAACTGAATACGGCAGTGGAAAATAAACTTGAAGACACAAACACATAAAATCAATATACCAGAAATTTACCCAAGAAACCCCAACTGGGAAAAACCTGCAAACTTGTGTGTTCTTATTATGCTTTAGGGAAATATTCAAAAAAGGATTACCAAGAATAGGGAAGACTTTCCTTCACTCAGCAAAACACAAACTGACCTGTGCCATTCTCTTCCTCTCGGTCTGGCTGCCTGCGCATTGTGCGAAAATCGTACAGGTTTGACCTGAGTATGGCCCCTCTACACAACAGAAATCGGCCTGGCTGAAGATGAACGTTGGCTGAAAATTTTGAGGTTGTTTGACCTCTCTTTCTTGCCCTAGTTGTGTTGAACTGAAAACCCTAGGTGCTGAACTAAACACCCTTTTCCCAGCTGAGTTGAACACACAAGTTGTCTAGCGCATAATGAGCCAAGTCTGCACCCTTTTCCTCCATTGAAGTCGACTTGGGCCCACCATCCCGACGAATGGTTGAGCTTAGATCTCAATGGATGGCTGAGATCACTTCAATTTTTGAATATAGGAAAATTTTAATGAGATAAAGTGTAAACTGTGCCTTTGGCCCACCTGTGGGTCCCCCTAGTAAATTTAGTGCACCTCTAAATTTAGCTGAACCCTTCCTCCTCTAACTCCATATTAACATCTTCTTCTAGATTGACATCTATTTTGAGTTTTCTCCATTCGGCCTTTGATGTTAGAATGGTTCCAGTCAGTGTTGCGAACATCTCGATAACATCCCGATTTTATCTCGAAATCACGATTTTTTGGCCTAGCCGATGTTTGCCGATTTTTAAAGATATTTTAATGGTATCTTAATTTTGCCAATGTTTGCCGATTTTTTACCGATATTTTCCCGATTTTCCCGATTGTTTGGTTTTCTGGACCCTTGCCGATTTTATCCCGATGCCGATGTTTACAACATTGCTTCCAGTGGATTAGGATAGCCGGTTTCATTGGCGCAATAGACTCTAGATCCACTCACCTTGTACATCATTCTTCTTTGGACGTCTTTGCGGCGACCCGATCATTGCAACGGCGGCCCGATCTCTCCTTGCGGCGGCCCGATCTTTGCAGCGGCGGCCTGTTACCGACCGACGGCACTTGCGGCGGCGGTCCTCCTGCGCGGTGATTCCTCCGGCGGCCAGACCCCAACCGGCTACGGACAGACGTACGACGGCAATGTTATGGCTGCGGACAGTTTACTCGCGCGACGGCACGGAGGCATCCCCCTTGCACGATTTTCTGCTGCAGCGTCCAGTAAGCTGCGGAGTGGGCTCCAGAACGGCTCAGGAACCACAGTGAAACCGTGCCAGAACTGCAAACAGAACCATCACGGTTCCACAGGTTGTCCAGTAAGCTCATTTCTTCAGGCGAACCGTGGTTCCAAAACTTCAGTTTGCTGTTTTCTCACAGATCCATACAGAACGCAGTTCCGGGTTTTGATCCAGTAAGATGATTAGGTAATTATGGGTTCCCCGCCCACGGAATCTGAACACGAAAACCTCAGTTTCAATAACAGAGGACCTTCCCGCTACCTCCACCAGTGCCTCAATCAGCCGGAAGAGACTTATAGCCCCAGAGACATTGCAATGGAGTCCGACTTCGCCTTCTGGACATCTCAAATCAAGCAATTATTGCGTCGGGTAGATTCCCTTGAAACCGAGAACGACAAGCTCCGGGCCGAGGTAAACATCCTAAATGACAGAATCTCCTTCGTGGAAGGGGAAAACTTGTCCCTTCGTAAATCAGCATAAGAAGACCCCACAGAGACAACTTTACATGCAGAAATCCAAGAGATCAGGAACAAGCAGGCGGAGATTATATCCCAACAAGCATCCCTCAGACAGGAGACAGAAACACACATCAGAACATGGGCACAGGTGGTTCGGGGGAAAGACAAACCCTCTCCTATCACGGCAGTAGAGGAAGTTGTACATGCCAAACTTGTGGAAGAACGATCCCGTAGAGCGAGAGAGCTAAACCTCAAAGTGAGAGGTCTCCCTCTCCCTTTATCTTCAGAAGATTCGATGGAGGTGGCCACAGGATTCTTGAAAGACACCCTCGACATATCGGGTATCAGCCTAGACAAAGCCTGGCTAGGACAAGACTCCACCTTATTTATCCGATTCCATAATACCACAGATCGTCTACATACTCTTCGAGCTAAGCGCAAGCTTTTTAATCTTCCACAGAAGATATTCTTAGATGAGGATCTTACTCGGGCACATGTAGCTGAACTCAAACAGGCTAGGGAACAAGTGATGGCAGCAAGACAAGCAGGTAAATGGGCAGTCATAAGGAACCTTCGCGCTATCATTCGAGACTCCTTCCCCCCAGGATGGACACCTCGAGCAGGTAGTTCCAAATGACGGGCCCGCCTGGGGGGGAGTCGAACACCAGGGATGTCAATTCACTGATGGAACGGGAATGGGTCCTTTTGGTCTTCACCTGGACTACTATACGACGCCCTTGAGTCAGCAGATATCCTCCTAGTAACAGAGACCCATGAGAGCCCGGTTCGACCCCTCCCAGATATAACAGGGTACCATTGGTATTCAGTATGTAGACAGGAAACAAGGAGCTCAGGGGGCGTCAGAGGGTCAGGGGGAGTAGCGTGCCTCGTTAAAAACGAGCTCAGAGATAGAGTCACAGTGGTAAAAACAGATGAGTATGCCAGGTACATGTGGATCCGAATCAGAACTGGATACCCACCCCTGAGGGATATCTTTATTGTAGTTTGTTACTTCCCCCCCACCACATCTTCGTTTGCCATCCACGACGATGTAGAAAGAGACCCCTTCACCAGCATATACCCAGACATCACTAAATTCTCCACTGATGGAGAAACCATCATCATGGGGGATTTCAACGCCCGTACCAAGGAACATCAGGTCCCCCTCCATGACCGTTCAGAGGATGTGTTCTGCACTAGGGGAGTGGACCTGGCTTCAGCAGGATTGCAGAGAATCTCAGAGGACGCCCTGGGCCCCATCACAACCTACGGTAAACATCTTTTGCAGTTGGGAGAATCACATGAGCTGATAATCTTGAACGGCCTCTCACGCTTCCCGGAATCCCGCTTCTTCACGTGTAGACCTTATGGAGGTGGTGCTACTGTGGTGGATTACGCTTTGACCAGCTAAGCACTGCTCCCTTTTATTCGGAATCTCTCTGTATCTCCCATCCCCCTAGCCGACCACGCACTGCTTTCACTCTCCCTTCAGTCTGATCCCCCCCAACCAATCCACCCCTCGCCTCGACCCCCCGGTAGAACCATCTTCTGTTTTGAGAAGGGTGACCCCGACATTTTCTCCTCCTCACTCCGGCAAATCCTCCCCAACTCAAATGACTTCTCCCGTCTCGAGACTGTTTCAGATAAATACCACTGTCTCTCCTCAGCAATCTGGGAGTCGGCGCTCCAATCCTTCCCCCACTCCTTTCGGACCTCCTCGACTTCCTGCAAGACAGGAACTTCCCCTATGAACAAATGGTACGATACAGAGTATAAACTCCTCCACCAGGATCTCCGCCATGCCTTCCGTCAGTCCCTTCCCTCTTATTCTACCATCCAAAAGAACTATCGTCGCCTTCTCCGCCACAAAAAACGACAGTTCATCTCCCACCAAAGAAGGGAGCTTTCCGCCCTCCTTACCCATTCCCCTAAGCAATTCTGGGGTAAGATCCTCCCCCGGCGTTCTCCCCCACCCGCTGATCTCGACCCAATTTCCATGTTTTCTCACACCTCTCGTCTTTATGACATTCCCGGACAGTCCCAGATACAGGGCACATCTCCTCCCCTATCCTGCCACCTATTCACCGACAAAGATGTCAGAGAAGCCATCTGGGCGATGAATAGCAGCAAAGCAGCGGATGAAGAAGGATTCCAAGTCGAATTTTTCAAACATGGCCTACGACCCCTAGTTGGGTACCTGGCTGATCTTTTCAACCATGTAGTCCGAGATGGGTTCCCCCCCATATGGTCCCATCATATTATATACCCCATCCATAAGTCAGGGAATACCTCGGACCCCAACAACTACAGGACAATTATGGTGGGTCATACATTCTCTAAACTCTATGCCACTATTCTTCACAGAAAACTTTCCAGAGATTTCGAAGAAAGAGATCTCAGAGCCAGAGGCCAAGCCGGTTTCAGACCAGATCACCAGACCATTGATCACATCTTTACACTCTGTGCTGTGATCGAGGAAGCACGCCACCGGTCCTCGAAGGTATATTGCTGCTTTGTAGACTTCCGGAAGGCCTTTGATTCAGTTCCGAGAGAGGATCTTCTTCAGCGACTCAAAGACATCAGTACCTCACACTCCCAGCTGACTGCTGTTATGCGTCTTTACGAGCCTATACTCGGCCGTCTTCGCACTGTAGGGGGGCTATCTGAATTCATCCGGAGCACGATTGGAGTCAAGCAGGGGTGCCCACTCTCCCCCACCCTTTTTGGGATTTATATTGATGAGCTCGAAGCCTTTCTACGGGAGCACATACAGGAGTCTGACGGTTGCTATCTTCATCATGTTTTGATCTATATCTTACTTTTTGCAGATGACATTGCACTAATATCTTCATCACCAGAAGGGCTTTAGAGACAGTTAGATGCATTAACATTATTCTGCGATCTACGGAAATTGACAGTGAACCTGGGTAAGACAAAAGTAATAGTCTTCAATGGGACGAAGAAGTCTCAGGATCTCCAGTTCCTCTTCAAGGGAAAGGCAGTGGAGATTACCAATAGCTACACATACTTGGGAGTACAGTTTTCGGGTCCCCGATTCAGTATGCGGCCAGCTCTGCAACCTCGGATCAATAAGGGGTATGTCTCTCTAGCTATATTGGAGAGACAATGTTTTCGCCATCACTTCCAGGACATCTCGTCAAAGTTGAGCCTTATGGACACCTTGATTCGACCCACAATTTTGTACGGATCTGAAATTTGGGGCCCTTCCTTGCTGGAGTCAGACTGGGCGGCAGTTGAGAGAGTCCAAACCCTTCTCCTCCGACGCATTATTCGTTGCAAGGGTACTATCCCACAACAAATCATTCTGGCCGAGTTTGGTACACAACCCTTCCGCCTTGAGACAGCGTTCAGACTGGTCTCCCTTCTCCACCGAGTCCGGAGCTTCGCAGACACTTTGAAAGGGCGTGACAGATACCCGTATCTAGCCTACTGCTCTTCTGAGGACATCGACCGCTCACAACCAAGGAAAACCAAATGTTGGTATACAGGGGTCTCAAAGTTCCTCAAGGCAGTAGGACTCCACATAGACCACCTCCCCCCCTTTCAGTACTCCTTGAACGCCCCCAGAGGACTCCCCCCAAGCAGGAACTCAATAAGATCATCAAGGAAGACATCTACAGACAGTTTATCCAGGTCACGTGGACTAACCCCCCGGGGGAGTTACGTCCGAAAATGGCTTTCTATGCAGAACACTTTTTGATTATCAGAAACGGGCTTATAGTTCGCCCCCAGTATACACTTCGACATTGGATGCATGCTCT
>APFE030325952.1:0-48272 GCA_000404065.3 Pinus taeda | reverse complement strand
CAACTACACGGACCAGAGATGTGTCGCACTTTACATCCAGGAGACTCTTAAGCATCGAGAGCATATCCTTCAGCCTCCCGGCCGACCCAACACTACTCGTCAGATCACCTCTTTCTTCAGTACACTTCCCTCAGCCCGAGGAGTTAAGAGATCAACCAGCGAAGATACCGATCAGGCGAGCTCACATATATCAGCAAACCCTCGTTCAGTTAAGAGGAGAAGCCCCTTGTATATGAGGACCCAGCAACAGAACCGCGCCAGACATCTCCCCGCGAGGCAGTCCAGGATCATTAGATCACGGAGACAGCACAATGGGAGGCAACCAGTGACCACTATTTCAAGCCAGCAAACCTTACTGAACTACCCACAATTCTCCTCTCTCGACCTCGGATGTTAGGAGAATCAGACTCCCACATTCGCGTCCCCAGGGTCTTCTTCACCAGTGATCTTGCGACGCAGTCTAGAGATCAGTCGGCGAGGCCGGGATTGGAGCTCCATACGCTCTCCCCGACCCGCCTTGTTTTTATTTTCTATCTTTCTTTCAGTATTTGTCTTTATAAGGAAACCATTTGGTTCTCCTACTGGGCACGACCCCCCTTTTGTAACCGACAGTCCCTTTGACCTACTTTGTGGTCATTCGTTGGACATTAATAAAATTATCTTATCTTATCTTATCTATCTTCAGGGTTAGCTTTCTAGGTTTTAGATTAGACTTCTATTCTATTTTACGTTCTGCGTGGCTTGGCTGAAGATGAATGCTGGCTGAAAATTTTGAGGCTGTTTGACGTCTCTTTCTTGCCCTAGTTCCGCTGAACTGAAATCCCTAGGTGCTGAACTGAACACCCTTTTTCCTGCTGAGCTGAACACACAAGTTGTCTAGTGCATAATGAGCCAATTCTGCACCCTTTTCCTCCTTTGAAGTCGACTTGGGCATTATCCTGACGAATTGTTGAGATTAGATCTCAATGGATGACAAAGATCACTTCAATTTTTGACTATAGGAAAATTTTAATTTTCCTAAGTAAAATTAATGAGATAAACTGTAAACTGCGCCTTTGGCCCAGTTGTGGGTCCCCCTGCTAAATTTAGCGCACCTCTAAATTCAGCTGAACCATTCCTCTAACTCCATTTAACACTTTTGGATAGAAATCTATTTTGAGTTTTCTTTATTTGGCCTTGGATGTTAGAATGGTTCCAGTGGACCAGGCTAGCCTGGTTTCATTGGCGTCATAGACTCTAGATCCACTCACCTTGTACATCTCTCTTGTGGATCATCTCTCCAACTTCAGGGTTAGCTTTCTAGGTTTTAAATTAGATTTCTATTATATTTTACTTTCTGCTTCTTGCTTTTATATAGGAGCCCTAACAGTCCCATTAACTTACTTCCATGGTCATTTGTTGGACATTAATAGATTTATCTTTATCTCTGTTGAAAACAATTTAGAGCACTTCCACTAATATCTTCGTCATCATGATTTTATTTGTCGTGGCCCACAATCCGTTTGGCTCTGTACTGAATCCATCTCTTCAAAATGGCCTTTTGGAAGACATGGTATTCTTATCTTCTGCTTTGAGCCTCAGCATCCTGGACTTGAACCTTCAATTATACTTATTCTTCCTGCTAATTTTATCTGAGATAATTTCTTTCCCTCAAGCTACATTTGCTTAGTTTCCTCTTACAGTCCTCCTTGAATCATAGGGAGGAGATGATTCATATCCTACTCTTCTTTATCTTGAGGTTGGGTGCTCTAAGCCTTGCAGCAGAATGTAATCCTCTGAAATCCCTTCATGAGGATGAATCTTCTCAAACCACACCCATGGTCACCTTGCTGTTACTGCCTCTTGATTATTATAAAATATCATCTTCCTTTAACCATCTCCAGTTTCAAAAAATGTTTTCTGTTCTTATTTCAGTTGAGAAACTAAGGTCAATCGGCCAATGATTATTACTTATCAACCTGTAAGAATTCCGGATTAATTCAGAATTGAACATGCTTTTTGATATAAACATTGGCTAAATGTCGTTACATAAATTGCATGAATTGGTTTTGGGGTTTTCAGTATTTTGTGAGAAGACGTGTCCTATTACCGTTGTATGGCAATTGTCCCTTTCCCCAATCTGGGAATATTACAATGCTATGTAGCTGGCTTACAACACTCGAGGAAGATCCCTTCAGGTGAGAAGTTGCATGTGGAGGATATCTATTTTGCTGAAGTCACCCACGACTTGCCCCAACTGCTTTAGATGGTTCACTTGCATGAGCAAGACAGCTCCTGAGGGACAAAATGTATCTTTTGGGAGATTTGAATCTTTGTGGGCAATGTGAAACACCCCCACTTTATGATCCAATCTGTTAAAAAATTATATATTACAGAGAAATGAAATGCAAAATATTGCGGAAACACAAACACAGAAAACACATAAAACAAGAGGCACGGATATATGCAGTACGGCGAAACAGTCAGTCCTTCCTTTTATATTATCCAGCAAAATGAAGAGAGACAACCTACAACAAATCCGCTGTAATTTCCTCTTCGCTCTCATACAATCTCCTCTCTCTTTCTCCTCAGAATGATAATACCCAGCTGCAATACAATTCCCTTTAAGTCAGGAAGATAATCAGGCTCCACACCCAACACAATCAAAGCCCCCATTGGTGGTTTTGCAGTTTATATTTTAGCTTGAGTTTCCTTATATTATTGCATGACTTGCGATTGTTGTCATAATGGCCTGTCCAGTTGTCCAAAATAAAAATTGGGACACTGCTTTATGTACTTTTCTGAGGTATGTTTTTATTTGCTTCTGTGTTGCTTCAGATTGATCTACTGGTAGCTAGCAACTCTACATTCTTTTACTTCAACAGTAGATTGTATGTTTGGTAAACTGTCAACTAGTTGGGTTGACCTTGTTTTGTTTGTTACCAGTGCAGGATTTCTGTATGTTTTTCATGATATTTACATATGCATCATTGCATGTAATATAGCTATCAAATCACATTAGATTCTAGAACAGTCCATTTTCTATTCATATGGGTTTGGTTACTCAGTGAATGGATAATGTAATGTTTAGATTATGTGTATTTGTGTTGTCTTAAGAGTATGCTTCTGGCTTGGACTGCTACTTCTTTCCTTGGCGTTATAATAACTGCATATTTTAAGTTATAGGGGTTAAATTTCATCCTAAATTATGATGCTTTCTAATTTTCAAAAAAGAATCTGTACATTTTCTCATTCTTTGTTTACATTTTATAAAAATGGCGTAAATGTCCCACCCAGCAAAGTATTGACTACAGGGAAGTGAATCAATATTTATTTATCCAGAACTTAAAGATTTAGTATTTACTAAAAGTTTCACACTTCTTAAAGAATCAATTTCTATTTACAAAAGTACCCTACAAAATATGGGGTACAGAATGAAGCCCCTGCTGTTGTCTACTATTGTGGGTTTTCTTTTGCAGAGTTTCACTTAAAATATGTACAAAATTTTAATGATTTTCCCACTGATATTTTGCAAATTTAAAATTTCACAAAATAATTCTTATAAAAGATAGCTGCGGAAATATTTACCAAGCTCGACTTCAAAATTGTGGTCACCCGAGGACATTAATAAAATTATCTTATCTTATCGTATCTTATCTTAGTGAGCTGTGTTCTAACTTTTACCATAGCGAATCTGACACTGAAGAATTGGAATCATCCCTATCTCTAATTTCTTCTGTTCGCTGGAGATTGTGCCCAGAATGGCCTGTATCTTTGTATGTGCTCATATTACTCACCCAGAAGGTTGTTACAGTCTTCTTCCTTCCCCCAGGTGATGCTGAGGGAATGAAACAGTATCCCTGTCTGTTTCAGAGGGGTTTGATCATTGCTTCCAGAAGGTTGTCACATTCTTTTCTGCTTCTAGGTGATGTTCCAGTCTCCTGAATCCCTCAGCGTGTGGTGCTTGGAACTTGGGCACTGGCGGTTTACCATGGTTCCCATTCATTGACACTTGTGAAGTGTCCGTGTGTTTCCCTTGGATGGTTGTAACGAAAAAAAATATCAGACTAGGCCAAGATTCCTATGTTAGAATACCTCTTGAAATTTAGTTTGTGGTATTGTTCTCCTAAAAAACCTTACCAAATTCACTATTGATAATACTTTCACAGGGGGATGTGATCTAGCCATGGGATGAGAATCCCAACCTCATGCTGATGCAACTCCTCCATTGTTGTTCTTTCCAGATCAAGTTCTCACAGAAAAAATTGGAACACTATTAGAGCTGAAAACCAAATCCAAAACTGATCTGTCTCACATATGAGAAGTTTGATCCTGGGTTTGTCAAATCTGATACATCTTTCACACTTTTAGTTTTATCTACTAAAACTAGGACGGGAGAGGTGATAATTTTGAACTTGCTTCTAAAATTTAGTCCATCAGCGCGGGCTTTTCAAGGAGTTGTTCCTTTCCTCTGATGCCTTCTGTTATTAAAGGCCTCCCTTGCCTAAATGAATGGGTCCACCAGAACAAGATGAAGAGTGGCTAAAGACCTAGATTACATGCCTTGCTAGCTAATTTAAAGAATACAAGAATTAACAAAGCAATTAAAATAGGGCATCAAGTAGAATTTTTAGGGCTGTCCCAAGATGGACCAACATGGGAAGAAAGGTTTTAGCTAAGGGTGATGAAGCTAACTGGGAATATAATAGGGTCACAATGACTTTCATTTACTCAAGCCCCCTAATTGTTCCATAGGCCCCTTGTGTTCTTCAGATTTATATGTTGGTAGTCCAAAAACAATCTAGCCACTTTTCTTGTGTTCTTCTGAAGTTATATGATTTCATATAGTTCAAACTTCGAACACAAGGCTGAATTACAAACCTAATAAGCCATTTGCACCTAAGCTTGCATTTTTACAAATGCAAGATGATTTTAAAGTTATTGAGTATTCCCATTAAAATTTTGTCCGTATATTTATAAAGGAGAAGAATTACATTTTGTATTCTCTTACTGTGCGTGTTACAACATTTCTTTTGTGTAGTTTCCATGCTTCTACGATATGCTGTATTTTTGCATACACAATTATTCATAATTTTATATACACATTTCTTAAAATGTTTTTGTGGCGGAGATAATGGTGATTGATTAAGGTGTTCAGGGTATTCAAATACTCACTTGGTACAAGGGTGTTCTTCAGGGTTGCTAACATTGTCTGGGCAATCAAATAACAGTTCAAATTAGATGCAAGAATTCTTGATAGGTTCTGAAAGGCTGGGCTTGAGGCATCTTCATGAAACTTTTATATGTTGTTGCTTCCTTTTTTTTCAACTATAAAGATTGTCATACTAATTGTGCACATGTTAGGCTATCCTGCTATCGCCCGTCATCCAAACAACTCAAACCGGTCGAATTCTGGGCGCAGTCGGCCGCAATCTGGTAATTCAAATGATAGGGGTCCTCCACTGCTTCCACGGTCAGGATCTTATCAACAAAGGAACTTTTATGGCTCCAGCTCTGGGAGTTCTATAAAAGGAGGGAGACGCCCAGAAGAGTTTGTTGCTGAATTCAAACTTTCGAATAATGAAGAAACTTTATCGAGGAAGTGTCCAACTTTTCAAGAAGTGAGATATTTTACCTGCTTTTGATCTTACGTTTAATGCCAGATACAACTGTTATTGCAAGTATCTTTTTTGGACATTATTTTCAATGATAAGTAATTATTAAAGAAATTTTCCTAGATTATTCAGTTCAACCATTTCTGATTAAAAATTATGTTTTTGATATGAAGCCTTGCGAGATTGCATGTTACAGCCGAGCTTCAGATGGGAATGTCTATTTTGATAATCGTTGTCTGGTATGCAAATCTATGAAGTTACATCTGCTATGATGTCTGTTGTGTGGCATGAAAATTTAAAATGCTTATAGTTAGCTTCTGAGTGAATTTTGTGCTGCATTGCCCTTCTCAGATTAGTTTAGTTACTGGTGAAACAGAGGACTAAGTAGACAATATTGTCAGGTCTAAAACATTGACTTCCAAATCTCATTGTGGTATTTTGTCAATTATTTATCTCTGACATAATCCAAGATTTGTTGAATCGCTTGTGCTTTGTATAAGGGGTAGTTTTGTGTAATCATTTCTCTAAGTGTTGCATAGTTGAGAGTACTGCTTTATTTAGTCCTTACATAATAGAAGGCACTTGCCACACTGGGAGAAGCATATAACTTGGTTGCATAACGGAAGTGAATCTTTTCTTAGGTGGATCTTGGAATTCTACTTGTCCTAAGATTGCTGATAGCTTGTGCATACTTCTGAAAGGCTTGTGAGTGGGTAGTCATGTTATTTGATTGTAATAAATTGCCACATAAATTTACATGCACCATTGAATAGGCCAAGAGTGATACATGATAATTATGTTTACGTTTATGTATGTTTTGTATATATGGTTGCCATTTTTCTCCATTTATTCAGATATTTTACATTTCAGAGGCCTTTCCGGCGCCATGTACTTGAAGAATCAGGAATTGATCTCAATGAAGGTTTTGAGACATTTGTGGAGAAAAGAGAAGGTATTGTTCTTTTTTAGAGATTTCTTTTGTAATTTTCTAAGTGACTGGTCATGTTGGCAGAAATTTGTTTCTGTGCTTACCTCGGATGAAAGATAATCTAATCTCTCTTTCTCCTATTTGATGTCTGATAGGCTTCATAGCTTCTTGAATTCTATGTTTATGATTTTATGAAATAAGATTTTGAATGCAGAGCTACTTTAGGATGGAAATTGGCTGCACTTCGTTCATACAGACTTAATTATTTAGGTGTTTCCTTACTGAGTTCCATGGTGTAAGGGAAGCTACTTGTAGTCCCTTAACATTATTTCGGTCAAGGAAAAATCAGAAAATAATAATACCATTTATTATTTAGTTGTTCTCTTATTGAGTTAAGCTACATCTAGGCTCTTAACATCATTTTGGTTAAGATAAGATAACTTTACTGATGTCCAACAAAGGACCAAAGTAGGTCAATGGGACTAGGAAATGCAATAATTGATACCACTTTGTAGGGGTTCCCTAAGCAACCTTCGAAGCATTAAAACAAATTGCAAATTACAACCAGATTAAGGAAGAAAACATTTACTAAATATCACATTAAAGGAGAAGAAAGAGGAGGGAGTACAAGAGAAGAGATCCACTAGAGGTCCATACAAGGTGAAAAGTTAGATGGAAAGGAAGAATAAGTCTTTGCGTTATGAATAAAATATATTAAATATAAATAACGATGATAATTTTTATAATGATTAGCTAATTAGTAATTAGTGTTGAAGAAGAATGTCTAAATGGGACATGACTTTCCATGAAGAGGCACATGCCTAGTATATAAGCAGACACCTCACTCTCACTTGTAACATCATTCTCATTCATACATTTTATATATATTATTGTATCCTCAATGGAAATCTTTATATTCCAAGTCTTTTGGAGTATTTAATTTAAGTACGAACTTTGTTTGCTACATTTGGTATCAGTGCCACGTTGGCTGATCCCGGTCTTTGGCCATTAAGTTGTCGTCAACTTGATTGTCCTTGTAATCAAAGCGTTTCGCTATATAGTGAGAGATTCTCCATTTATCACCAAGCCTTTGGCCATTTAAAAAAAATAACAAAATAATTTTTTTGTTTGTATCTTAAATACAATAAAATAAAAATAAAAAGTTTAAAAAAAATATATTAAAGGTTAAAAAAAGGAAAGAGATTATATCTATTTAAAAAAAAGAATAGAAAAGAATATATATATATGGAAAAAAAGATTTAAAAAAATTGGGAAAAATATTATTAAAAAAATCATTCAAAAAAACTAATAAAAAACAAGTAAATATATATATATATATATATATATATATATATATATATATTAGTTAAAAATATTATTATTTCGTTAAAAAAAAACAACACACACACACACAATTATACAAATTAAGAAAAAAAGGGGGTTATTTACAAACCTTAAGTTTTCTAACGAACACAAAATAATTAATATTCGACGAACAAATGGAGTCCAATTAGAAAATGATGAAGGAAGTCAAGATGAGTTTCACACAACAATCATTATTTTGTACTAAATGTCCATTTTGTATAACATATATTGAATATCCTTGGATTCATAAAAATTGCAAATTATGTTGTCCAACATGTGGAAAATGATTTAATGCGGAAGAATGTCAAGATGATGTACTGATGCAAATGACAGAACGAGAGGAAAAACTTGCAAAACTAGAACAAAAATTAACAGAAAAAGACGAGGAAATTTTGTGTCTAAGGGACCATGGCCAAAAATTACTTTTGAAGGTCAAAAAGTCGAAGGAACGAAAGAAAAAAATAGAAGAAGAAAAGGGATGCGTCGAGAAGAAATTCAATGAGATTTTATTAGAGAAGGAAAAAGAATATTTGCGCTTAAAAGCCTTGAACCGAAGGTTATTGGAACAAATCAGATATCTAAAAGATGAGAAACTTAAAAGTCAAGACATGAAAATAAGGTTGATGTATTAGAAACCAAAGAACTCTTACGTCTGAGAAACCATAATCAAAGTCTACTCACTCAAATTAATAAACTTAAGGATGATAAGCAGTTATTAAAAAACAAGTTAGAAGAATTACTCACGAAAGAATCTTTAGATGTAACAGTCCAAGTTGAAGAAAAGGAAACAAACACAGATCCCATTAATGTCACAATTCAGACAAATCCAAACCCCACTGAAGTAAGGACGTACTCAGAAATTGCAGTTCAAATGATGGAAAACCTAGGTGAAGATTTTGTGACCAACTCGACGACATCAAAACTTGGAGTAAGTCTCAATCTTGCCACACACATGATAAGGGAAAGACAAACTCCTTATCTGCATCTGAATCACAAAAGCAGGCATTCCAATCAATCTGCATATCTGTATCTCTCAAAACAAAAACAACAAACTTATGTTCAAAAGGATACTGAAGTGCACACAATTCAGTGATAACGATTCATAACAAGTTTTTAGTAATCGAAAGATTCCAGAAAAGATTAATTTAGGATGGTCAGATCCTTTCTCTGTGTGACAATTTTATATATCACTCTAAGGATCATATCAACTTGTATCAACGAAGATGACAGTTCTAAGACGAGAAGACATTTGAAACATAAAAGGAGTTCAAGCCTTTTCATCAGTGAGCTTTGAGGACAAAGCTTTTTGAAGAGGAAAGCAATGTTATGAATAAAATATATTAAATATAAATAGTGATGATAATTTTTATAATGATTAGTTAATTAGTAATTAGTGTTGAAGAAGCATGTCTAAATGGAACATGACTTTCCATGAAGAGGCACCTGCCTAGTATATAAGCATGCCATTCACTCTCATTTGTAACATCATTCTCATTCATACATTTTATATATATTATTGTATCCTCAATGGAGATCTTTATATTTCAAGTCTTCTAGAGTATTCAACTTAAGTACAAACTTTGTTCACTACACTGCCATGGAATCAAGCAGTTATAGGGATCCAATACAATGTGAAGTGTTATTGTCTAGTGAGTGCCCAAGGTTGAGACGACATGGCTAGATGATCATAGGAGGCACATGGGAGGCACGGGTAGATCTTTTCCTAGTACTCAAGGCCAAGTAAAAGAACATGATGTTGCTGTGGCCTGAGTTGGGCTATTGATCCGATCTACGTAGAGAACAATTCTCTTGTGGTGAGGATTCGTTTGACTCTAGAGTGATGCTGTAATATCCCTTAGCGTAATTTACCCGTAGGGTTGAAAAGAGCACAAACAAATTTTGTATTCTTGCTAGTGTCGCAGGATTCCTTCAATTTTTGCTATCAGAGAGTAGTAAATGCATAAACAGTGTAGTCAAGTAGTAGATTTCTCCAGCAATACCAATACATAACAGGCTGCCAATTTACAATCTGTTACACTAGCTATACTTTATGTATAAGTTTATAAACAGTCTCAATCTTTCATTGAATGCCACAGCCATTTGCACAAGGATTATGACATTGCTTAATCCTATCAGCAGTCTGGACTCTGTACATTTGGCTAATTCAACTTACAAGATCATCCATTTCCTTGCTGCCTTTGGAAACACCCGAACAATGCCCTTCAATGCTCAGATTACACCTTGCTGCTTATCCAGAGGTCCCCTAATAGGCCTTGCTGCCCAGACCAGTCTTCAGAAGGGCTTTTGCTGCCACAATTGACCCTCAGAAGGATTTGCTGCCTCAGTTGATCTCTCAGCATGGATTCACTGTCACAGTTGACCTTCAGAAAGGATCTGCTGCCTGAATTGACCTCTCAGTAAGGATTCATTGTCACAGTTGACCCTCAAAAAGGATTTGCTGCCACGATTGATCCTTTAGCAAAGGTCTGCTGCCTAATTTGACCTTCAGAAGGGGTCCGCTGCTACAAATAATGCCACAGGGGTAGTCTGTGGTTAATAATAGAGATTCAGTGGGACCTTGCTGTCTTAGAAATGGCTTCTTAGATTGATGGTTGCCTTAGTTATGTGTGTGCCGTGACAGTTAACCTCAAATAATGGCACGAGCGGATGTTTCGCTGCCCAGGTAGTGCCTCGGGACTGTTGCTGTCGCAGACTTCACTTCGCTGCCCAGATATGACCTTAAAGAGGGGCTGCTGCCATAAAGAACGCTTGAGAAATGGCTCGCAGCCACAGTAGGGTTTCTCACACGCTATTTCGGAACAGAGGCTTTCAAACCCTCACTGCCCAGATAATGCCACAGATTGTTCCACAAAACTGAAAATTTCTACGAAATTTCCATTGCAGCAACTGAAATTAATTCTTCTAACTGTAAAATTAATTATGCAGTTTATGGCTATGGCAACAATGAATTAATCACACTGCAATCTTCACAAATAAAATACTGCAGAAAATAAAAACGTCGGAAACTGAGAAATGTTAGCACACACATAAAAATGACACCATTATTTTTGGACAAAAGTCCTCGGAAAAACCCATTGCAGCAGCTGAGGGTTTATAGTATTATTATGCAGCAGAAATTCCAAGTACAATAAAGTGTCGCCAAACTGGCAATTCTACCCAAGATAAATACTGGCAAAAATTTACGAGGGATTTTACCCTCCCTCTGAACAATCCCGACACTTGACTGCCTCTGAAAAGCAAGCCATCTACCTGCTTTGTGCAGGCCCTGCATCACTCTAGCTCTGACCCTCACTTGCTTGGCTTGGAACAATTGCCAATCAAGCCGTTCTGCCTGTTGCTGATTGGGAAAATGCTTCTCTGGCCCTCTAGAAAATATTCCTGGGTTTGGAACTGAAAACGGCCTCCCCTTTAGCCAAGTCGAACTGCTCACTTGAGGCTCTGCGCTGCGTTTGTGCAACCTCTTGGAGAATAATTTCGACCTCCTCTTTCTAACTATCCTGAACTGAAAAACTTCCTTCGGATAACTACGGACTTCTCTTGCCACCTGCTACTCACCTCCCGACTCGATCTCCATTGCTGAATAACTCCTGCAACTAGGAATTCGAATTGCTTGGGCAACTAAGTATCTACATAGGTGTGTCCTCCATCTACCCATCGACCTTCTCTTATAATCTCTTGTTGGGACTCTAACGACCAAGATTAAAACTTAATCAATGGCAGAGATCATCTCCAAGTCGATCCGTGTGAGTTTCTAGATAAATCACACATTTTCTCAATTAATTCCTATTAATTAACCACTTTTTCTATGTTATACTTAGGAAATTCTTAATTATGGTCAATTAATTTAATTGAACCATCTCTAAGTGGAATTTCCAGAAATGATTTTTGGGTTTTGGATAACACCGTGTTTTGGCCTCTCCACAAAGCCTTGAGACCAAAATGCCATCTGATGCTTCAAAATCTAACACTCCCTCTTAGCGAGGAAGATGTTCATTCCAACTAGTGCTGCACAATTGCCACAACACCATGTCTCTGCATCCTCCAACCGCGTTGCTGATGTTTGAAAACTGTAGTTACTTGCCCCTGGCCACCAACCACTACGCTAACTCTGATTCATCTGCCACTAACTGTAGTTGAACGAAACTGCTGCATCTGTGCTACTGCTGACATTGCACTGTAAAACCTGTACTGTTGCCAACTCTGCATCTGCACTGCAACTAAACCCCCTCTCAATTGTTTCTACTGCTACTGCAACTACCGCAAGTGAGAAGCATCCAAAATGGTGAATCAACTGTGCCTTTGTGCTGTAACTATCTCCTGAGTATCTGACTGCTACTAGCCTCTGCACTGTCCATTGAGGAATTTGCGCTGCTGCTGACTCTGCTATTGAGCTTCCTACTCTGCTATCAACACTGCTCTGCTCTCCTCAGCGTCTGACTACCACTAGTTTGCAACTGTCACTCTGGAATCTGATTGCATCAACTGACACTTATCCTCCTGCTACTGAATACTGTGGGCCCTTGTAGCAAGGTAATGATCCATGAGGAAACACTCTTTGATGCCAACACCATCCGATGTTCACCTCATTGGACCCTGCCCAAGTCTCTGTGCATTTTTGGGACTAAAGCTCCATATATCCCCACCTCACTTCTGGAGGTATAGCTGCAAACATGGCAAAGTCTTCCTTCATATTGGAGGATAATTTGTTTATCGCTGCAGATGCTGCCGCTTGATCCTGCTTCTCTTGCTTGCCCTTTTGCTTTGAGGACATTGAGTACTATAGTGGCCAAACTTGCCACACCTAAAGCACTTGACCTTAGATAGATCCTTCTTTTTCCTTTCTCCCCCTGTGAACCTTGTCCCTGACTGAGACCCTTTGATGCAAGAGCCACATTATCTTCCTCCTTCACACCTTTCGATCCCTTGCTATTGCTGCCGTTGACGGAGGTCTTCACTAATGCTCGCCTTATCTCCTCCTGCTGTAGGTTTGACCACATCCTCTTTAACCCTGGTAATGTATCTCGTCCTAGAATGCCTTGGATGAAGATTTCCCAATCCTCAGAGACACTGTTCAAAGGCCAAATGCACAAGCTCTGTATTTTGAGGCGCTTCTCCTATGGCTGCAAGCTAATCCCAAATTTCTTGAATTTTGGTGAGAAAGGGATCAATGCCTTCACCCTTATGCATCCTGATGTTTCTCAACTTCTCTTCCAAGAACATCTTCCACTGCTCTGAAGGATTTTGATATAGCCTTGCGAGAGCATCCCACATCTCCTTGGCCATATTCTTGGCTGTTATATGTGAGACTATATGATCTTGAACTCCTTCGAGAATCATTCGTTTTGCCTTGGCCATTTCCTTTTTGAATTCTTTCAGCTGATCTGAATCAGTAGGTTTTGCCATAACATTCTCAGCATATGTCTTCAGACCATCCTCATCAAGGAGAAAGGACATCCTAGCCTTCCAAATGACATAGTTGGAGCCACCATCCAGTCTGTCTTGATCTCTATGAGGGATTTTACCTTCTCTCCGAACAATCCCGACACCTGACTGCCTCTGAAAAGCAAGCTGTCCACCTGCTTTGCGTAGGCCTTGCGTCACCCTAGCATAGACTCTCACACGCTTAGCTTGGAACTGCTGCCAATCAAGTCGTCCTGCCTGTTGCTGACTGGGAAAATGATTCTCTGGCCCTCTGGAAAATCTTCTCGGCCTCTGGAATTGAAAATGTCCTCCCCTTCAGCGAAATCAAACTGCTCACTTGAGGCTCTGTGCTGCCTATGTGCGGCCTCTTGGAGAATAATTTCGGCCTCCTCTTTATGATTCTTTGGAACTGGAAAACTTCCTCCGGAACACTGCTGACCTCTCTTGCCACCTACTACTTGTCTCTTGGCTCTATCTCCATTGCTGAATCACTCCTGCAACTAGGAATTTGAACTGCCTAGGCAACTGAGTATCTGTACTACTGTGTCCATCTACCAATCGACCTTCTCTTATAATCACTTGTTGGGATTCCAATGACCAAGATTAAAACTTAATCAATGGTTGAGATCATCTCCAAGTCGATCCATGTGAGTTTCTAGATAATTCACACGTTTCTCAATTAATTCCTTTTTCTCAATTAATTCCTATTAGTTAACCACTTTTCCTAAGTTAGACTTAGGAAATTCTTAGTTATTTTCAATTAATTTAATCGAGCCATCTCTAGTGGAATTTCCAGAAATGATTTCTAGGTTTTGGAGAACTCCTGTGTTTTAACCTCTCCACCAAGTCTCGAGACTTGGACACCATCTGATGCTACAAAAGCTAACAAAAACCCTTGTTTCCACAGATAGATGAATGATGCCTCAGAAATTATGCTAAGTAGAGTAAAGAGAGAGAGGGATTGGCTAGGGTGGAATCTTTCACCAGAGGAAAGGGGCATTAAAACCCTCAATAGCCTCAACTCACAAATCAGAAAAATCAACTTTCCATGATAGTTAAATTGATTCTATTCTTTCCTTTTTATAGATTTCCTTTGGGGTCTTCCCTCCTAATTTTAGTTTGAGGGGCTTACTAGTTTCCCTCCATTTTGCCCCAGATTTGGCTTTTATTACGAGTTTCTCACCATTTACCCCAAATTATGTAATGTTACCCCAATAACATCAAATGATGGGTTTCCCCTTTTACAAATGACTATAGCCTATGGGGTTAGATAGGTTACTTCGTCCTCCTTGGGCAATTTAATTAGAAGAGGACATTACAGTCCCTGCTTTCTAACATTGCTTGTCCTCAAGCAATTGTAGAGTCAGCACATCAATACTATGATCCCAAGTATGCCCAGAGAATGCTCCAACATACATTTGTTGTACTATCCTAGCTTTATTGTCAAACTATGAAGACTTCAACATAGTGCCTATTTCATTTCTTTGCTTCCTAACGTGGTACCCACACTGCAACAATTTCAATAGCTTGTCATTTGCCATGATCAAAGCTTCCTTTCCTCTCAGACTTAATCTAGATGTTTGAGGTTGTTCGTCCTCAGATTCAAAAAGATCATCCTCATCATCATCATCCAAATCCAAGCCCCTAATTTTTTGGAAGCTGTTCTTCTCTCCTATTGGTTTCAACAATGAGGACCTCTCAAATGATGCAAATTCCTTCCTCTGATCACTTCCAAACCTTCCATCTGCATCATAATTGTGGACGCCTCCTTTTCCTCTGGCATTGTTAGAATTTCTATCATATCTTTCAGATGTGCTTCCACCAGACTTTTTCAGTTAGAATCAACAACAATAGATGGAAGAGATGATGTAATGTCCTGTCTTGATATGTTATGTTATCTACATAGTTTGGCTTGGTCAAATTATTAATTGTTTTTGAACTCATGGGTTTTGACAACCCATGGTTTTTCCTATGGTATTCTTCTCTAATGTAGCCTATTTAAAGGCATAAAATTCCAAATAATTTTCCATTTTCCCATAGGGATTACATTATTTATAGAGATTAAGTACATATATAGAAACCACAGTCCTTTTCTGCCTCCTCTAACAGCATCCACGGCAGTGGGCGATTAATTGTGTCAGTGTTGATCATAGACCAGGCGAGGTCCAATGCGATCTACACTGCAAATTACTCTATGGGAGCCATGTTGTTGTTGAATTTTCCTTACACCCTAGGTTTGGTCGATGGCTAGGCTAGCACACAAACACATTAGGAGTGTTTAACCAAACAACTTTGCACAATGGAAATATGACAAGAGTGAATCAATGTAATACACAGATAAATATATTGCCCAAAATACTTCTTATTAGCCCATCACAATAAATACGTAGGGCTCCCATATTAGGAATCATGGCCCTTTTGAAACCTGATACAAGACTACAATATAAAACTAGGGCTTGAGGTCATATCCCTTTGACCTTCAATCTGCCCAACAAAACAATGACGAAACAAATAACTTGCTTATGTAGCCCCTTCACAACCAGCCCTTTCAGTCCTTATTTTCCCTTGATACTTGGCAGTCCTTTGCCTCCTTGACACAGATTTGGCTCCTTTCAGATGTCTGTACAAGCAGCTGCTTGCATTGGTCAAATCCTTCAGATCTCTTGCATATATCAGCTCCAACCACTTCAGCTACTCACAGTCAATTTGTCCGTACAAATTCACTGCATAATCAGCCTTTGACCTTGCTGTTCAAGGCTCCTTTTATGAACATACTTCAAGATATACACTCAACAACCCTCTACGCAGCATAACAGTAGCTCTTTCATCCTTCGCTAGCCTCACACAGGCCTGAGATACCTCATGTCACCAAACTGAGTCCACTTGGCTTCTCCTGCCCTCCCACTGAGGCCTCACGACCCTCAATCCCTCTGCTTGCAGCCTCCTTAACTCAGTTGCGACCCTCTGCACTTGATCCTGAGGCCTTTCTGCCCTCTTCCACCCTCAGCGCTTTCGATGTAACTTTTACAGAAATTAGGGCTTCAGCCCTCTCTCAAATTACTGAACAGAACCTCGGCCTAGACTTTCCAGCAGACATGTTCCACAACATTCCTTCTATTAAAGAACCTTACGACCAACAGATAGACTTAGGAGGATACTCAGCCTCATTAACAAGACATAGCTCTTCTTTAGATCACAGAAATGTCCTCCAGATCTGTGGCTTCTCTTCTTGGCTTGTTCTCTTCACAATATGAGTTGCTATGTGGTGAATGACTCTCATGGTCTTTTCAATATATAGTTCTCCAATTATTGTCTTAGGAGCCCTTAGATCCATTAAAGTGTTTCCTCCACAATAATTAGAATAACAAATAGTTTCTTTGGTTCTCAAGCCCACAGTGTTGAGTCCAAAACTCACTGGCTTCGGTACTTAGCCCACAAAGTGGGTCAAATCCTCACAAGTCAAGTAATCCCTAGATTTGTGGCAGTACCTCCCAAGCTACACTTTTCAACAGTTGTCCCTGTCGCTTTGTGGCCAAGAATGACACCGGGGCATCAAAACAACCTGATGGTTATTATCTTTAGGGAACTGGTGTCATGTTCAATGATGTTTGCTGCCAATAAGAAAGGAATGACTGTAAATTCTTCCCGTCATTCATTATGTTTAAGACCATTAAATTTTAAAAATCAGTAATATCGAATTTACCTTTTGCTGCTAAATTCATCCCCTCATCCATTATGTTTAACAGTGGCAATTTTTAAAAATCTGTAATATCAGGATTCAGATTTAGCTTTTGCTCAATGCTAAAATGGGATATTGCTAAATTGGGATCTACATTGATTGGTTACATACACAGTAGCATTGGGAAAGATGGAAAATTTGGAATTTTTATTTTATTTTTAGTATAAAAAGGTCTAGTTTTTATTTTAATTATAATATATAAATGATATATTAGTAATAATAATAATTTATTTTTAAGGTCACAACAAAGTTAGATATCAAAATGGTGTAAGATCCCTTCTAAGGAAGTTTCTTACATGGCCACAATTTTCTGGTTTTTTCAGTGAAATTTCCAGCTAGGCATTTTGTCAAACATGTCATATGCATATTACTGTAGGTGAGTTCTGAATAGTTTCCAGTTCAGTTTGGCCTTTGAAAACAAATGCATATAACTCATAAATATCTTATAACAGAAATATACTCCTGCATTGAACTCACTCACCAAATATTATTCAAATGACAACATGTCATAGCAAAAATCTGCCATTTCCATTAAAATAATCAACTCAGATTTACACAGTGAAATGCCATTATTTGAGAGACTGAACAATGAACTGAAATAATAGATAGGAAGCAGGGAACTGGGTTGCTTGAGATAATATCGTGACAGTGTCCCCTTCAGCAATTTATATCAGATTTCTACAGCCCAGAATATGTGGAAGTCGTGGTCCTCTTGAGTAGTATAGATCTCTGTGTAGAAGGTTCTTTTATCAGTCACACGTACAGCAAGGAGAAAATACATGCATACAACCAATCCTCAGCCCAGTACACTATATTTCTGAGGTACGTTGGCCAGCAAATGAACTGCAAGGTATATGGCCTTCACACAGCAACATAACACTCAATAAATTGACCCCTCCAAGAAATGTGCTCAGATACCACACACAGTGATATTATGGCATCATTATAAATGGGAATCTCGTCCTTTTATTAATAGAGACTTGACCCAGAAAGATGATAGCCTGACCAGCAACAGGAATGAGAAGATTCGTTCCCCTTATCCTCAATGGAACTTGTGCTAACAGTGTGAGGCGGTCCAGCAAATAAAATGGGAAACTCATGCTCTATTCACTCTTCAAAAACCCTTCCATCTTCCTTCAGAAACTCGACCCATTGGAACAGCAGCAGTATGGGATATAGTCCAGTCCCTTTGGTACCCTTTTATCCAGCAAATCGACCTCAGAATTGCTTGAGAGTTTGATGCCTTTGAATGTCTTCTTCAGCCTGTAAAAATGAGAGAAAATGCCATATAAGCAAATAAAATCAACTGATAACACTTCTATCTCAAAATCTTCTGCAAATCTTTGTTTCTTTCGAATCCCAATGGTGAAATCTGTGTGATTTCACTCCTTGAATTAGTCAAGGCGCATAGTTTCAACATCGAAACTAACTTTGGCGACTAGGATTTCCCAAACCCTAAGCTTCTCTCCAAGAGCTCTTTTTTCTCAAAGTACAAGTGAAAGAATGAGGAGAGACCCCTTCATTTCCCTTTTTATAACTCTTTTACCTTTTACTCCATGGTTACACTGGCCACCCAAAACTCCTTTTTGTCAATTTTGCCCTGTAGATCTTTTTGGCCCAATTCTAACAAATCTATTACACTAAGGTGTTTCTCCAAGTAATCATCCCGAAACAACATCTTATATGTAATTAATTAAAATATGTCTGTTAATAACCCTGTTTTATGGGAATCGTCGGAATGCAATGGAACCAAGAGCAAAGAGTGTTGGAACTGATCGTGGTGGTGAAATATGGCAAGAGATCTCAGTCGGACCCCGTAGAACTTCTCAAAACCTATGAGACCCCCAATAATGTAATCTGTTATTTGACTCTTGTGACCTGGCTGACATAAGCTCTGGAGACTCCTAATCTCATCACAAGGTAATGCAAAAAATTGGGGACATTACAAATGGTGTATGAGACTCCATTATATATACAACGGTGTACTTATTCTACCTTTATGGATTTGAACCTATGACAAGATAACACACGTTCTGGAATCTGAACCATTAAGCTACCTCAACTTATATAAATGGACTAAATTGTTAATGTAACTAGCCTAGATCTATCTTAACTCCAGATCTATCAAGCGCTGTGAGGGATCAAATCTCTCGTGGTGCAAACCTTTCTTTAAGTTTTGCACTCAAAAAAAAGGTTTGCACCTTGAGAGATTTTATCACTCTTGGCACTTGATAGATCTGGAGGTAAAATGGATCTAGGCTGGTCTAAATCCAAGTTTGAAACATTATCGCATCTAAATCCAAATTTGGAAAGTGACTTGCTTTAGTACTGGAAGATCACAATCTCTTTTCCACTTCCAAAACTCTGCTACTGAAAATTTCCTTCTCATTTTCTTCTTTCTTTCTGCCAATTGTGCTTCCACTTCTACCTCCATGTGCAGGGAAGTCATTATGCCATGACCCCTGTTTCTTGCACTATTGAGCAAATCATCATCGGTGTTATATGAAACAAGACGCACAGGAGCACTATAATTGTTTAGTAGAGAGGGAATTGACCTCTTAGGAATGTCAACAAGGACAAACTCTTCTTCCTCCTTTTCAATACGGAAGATTATTGTTGAAACAGAATGACCTTCACAAGTAAAGGACTGCAGTGATTCTCCATTATAGGCTGATGAAAGAGGCAGATCCTTTCCATTGGAATCCAGCAACCCAAGAACTATAGGTAAAGTGTGATGTGGAGGTATCTGAAGTCCATCAAGCAAGGGCTGTAGTCCATTGTTTTCAGCCCGAGCTATTTGGATGGGTACAAGACAAATAATTTGACAGATCCGGTTTTCCAGCGGCCTCTTTTTATAAGAAGGGTACAAGACATCTACACCATTTGAGTCCCAGTGTTCAGACACGATAACTTGAAACTGAATCCTGGGATTTGAAAAATCTTTTCCTTTTTCTTTTTCTAGCTGCTCAATCGGAAGCTGCAAGTATTCTTCATATTTTCTTTACCCATCATATTCTCCAAGCGTATTTCTTGACTTCAACGAAACATGGAAGGTAAGATCCCTGATACTTCCTCTATTGAGTGCAGAACTAACAGCATACTTATTAAAAGTGTGATAGATGTAGTCTAATGTAGCACAAGCCTTCTGAGAGGCCTGGTCGATGGAATATTTGCAATCTCCTTCTGAATTTGACTTGTGTTTTGCTAATGCTTGAAACTCCAAAGTTTCCGTAGCTGAAACTAGATTCAAAATATTAGAAGAAAGAAGGCCAGCAACAACATTGGAGTATACAAGGTGAATCTGACAACCATAGTATAGAAGCTTCATTTGAGAAGTTTCTTGAGGAGAATATGAGATAAATTCCTCTTTGTGATCTGAACACATTCTAGACATCTGAAAAACAAAGAGAAAAGAACCATCCCCCGAAATGCATGCATTTAAAAAAAAACTGAAGAGAGAGTAATGTACCTAGGTTTCCTCAGAGGCTGATGTTGAAGTTCTACCACCCTAACCTTGCTCCTGTCATCAACTAGAAGCCATTCTGCTTTCCCAGGAATACACTGTATCCATATTATACTTGTACTCCTAGAAAACAATTCCAACATAATTTCAACACCTGTCTTGTCTGTGTTCCGGAATGATTCATCAAACCTGTATATTAAAACCTTGGATACTTGAGCATCATATAAAGCCAGGAATCATATAGATTCTTCAAAAGACACCAAAGCAAAACCCCGTTTAAATATGCGAATAGGATTGCTCCCTAGCTTTCAGGACATGTACAAGTTCTGCCCATTATGTACTTTGTCATGGATAAAAACCAGCAACTTACCAGATCTCAGAAATGCTACCTTTTGATATCTTCTATCTCAAGATCACAACTCACTAATTCAGATGGTTCCTAGAAAGATGTGATAGTGTAATGCATGGAAATTGAATTTAACTCATCTAAGTCATTTTTCTTTGGTGCCATTGCTACAATCATCTATTGTACACTGGGCTTTTCCTCTTCTTCACTTTAAATTTGCGAGTTTGCCTCCAAAATTCCAAGCCTTCCAACAGAGCAACTTTCAATGTACGCACGTCTTTCAAGCACTCTTCTTAGGGATGGATTTTCTTTTTGAACTGCTGCTCCTGAAGCTTTTCCACTGCTTCTTTTTCAGATTCAATATTTTTCTTAAGCAGGAGTAGCATCTCCTTCCTGATTACTGACAGGACACTGTCTGAATTCTTCTTTCCCATCTCTGTAGATGGATAAACAGATGTATTCCATGTGTCAATGGTAAAGACAGCACTGCTCGAGGTCACATCAAGGTAAAAATTTCTTTGCCATTGCAGATAGGAATTTTGCAAGTCTGGCCTGTTTATGATCAGTCTCTTCTGCATGATCATGCCAGGAGGACCATTTTTTCCTTTTGCGCACAGCACAATTACTCTCTCTGTTTGATAAACACTGGGTTGAGTAGTAACCAGCTCAACGTTATCTACTCCATTCCTTGCTTCGTTCAGGGATGTGAATGGCTTAGTACTGTCCATCAAAGACTTTTGGACCTCAGTAATGATCTCTTCAATTTTAAGTTGTCTAGTGGCATCCATATATGTAATATCATGGCCTTATTATATTTAAGTTCTAATATATAGATTAGTCCTTTAACTCCATAGATGAATTGGGGATAGAGCCAGGATCAGTATGCCTATTCTGAGATCCACTGATCATTACCTCTTTCAAAGGCACATTTTCAAGCTCTTTGCTTGCATCTGATGGCGATACAGAGCTTGTTTCTGATACTTCCAAAGTATTCCCTTCTGATGATAAATAAACATCAGGCACTAATGGCTGCCAAACATCTACTTTCTTTATGTTGCTTTCTTGAGAAGGTATAGAAGAAGGTACAGTGGTTTCCCTTGCTTGATTTATGCGGGCACCGATTCAATCCTTGTTATAAGGCACTAGTAATGTAAAATAACCTGCGTTTGCCTTCACCCATGTGTTAGCTCGTTCTATCATTTTTATTAGGTCCTTGTTACAATCCTCAAATATTTGCCAAAAGTCTGCATGCTCCCTGCCCTAGGGGGAAAATAATTCCTGCTGCCACATTTTTCAAATAAACCCTCCAGGCCGGCAGGAGAGCCAGATCTGCAACCGCTGTAATATCCATTGGGGAAATTTATCTGTAGGGTGAAAAGATCACATGACAAATTTTGTATGCTAGCTAGTGTCACAAAATTCCTTCAATTTTTGTTAACAGAGATAATATTAAATGCGCAAACAGTGAACTCATGTAGTAGATTTCACTGGCAATAGCGATACATAACAGGATGCCAATTTACAATCTGTTACATGGTAAACCATCTATATAGTACTCATAAGTTTATAAACAGTGGCAATCTTTCATTGAATGCCCCAGCCATTTACACAAGGTTTATGACAACTGTTAATCCTATCAGCAGTTGATCCTTCAGAAGGGGTCTGCTGCCTAATTTGACCTTCAGAAGGGGTCTCCTGCTACACTTCATCTAATGGAGTTAAAGGACTATCGTGGCTGACATTATATTATAGTTTTTGGTCAAAGGACTAACCTATATATTATAGTATTGTACTGGGATTTGTAAAGGGTCATGATCCTTGGCATGGGATTCCTAAGGCTTTCTCATTGAAGGACTAATAAGGAACATGTTTTGGGCCATAAATACTGTGTATTGTTATTGATCTCATTGCTGTTATATTCCATTGTGCTAAGTTGTTTAAAGTTGGGCGTCTCTAGTGTGTTTATGTTCTTAGCTAGGGCATAGACTAGACATAGGGTGTGTGGAAATTCCAACACCCACACTGTCATCGAATTTGATCTTATGATCCCTCGTTATCATAGAAGATTCCTTGAGATAGGTTGTTGCCTTCAAGAACTGTCCCAAGGGTCGTTTGTTATTAGATAGAGCCCTAGAATTCTCACTGCCATGGACAAAACTATGCTCTCAAAAGAGTCATTTGCTTCCCAAATAACACCACAAATTGTTTCACAGCACCCTTGTTGCCACAAATAGATGAATGACGTCTCAGAAATTATGCTGAGTAGAGTGAAGAGAGAGGGATTGGTTAGGGTGGAAGCTTTCACCACCAAAACCAACCAGAGGAAATGTGTAATGTTCGAAAATAGGAAAAACAATGATATGCAAGCAAATAACAATTTTCACCACCGAAATTTCAAAACAATTAGATAAGACCCATAACTATCAGAGAAATGGAAGCAACTGGGCCATTTTATAATAAATTGGTGCAAGAATACAAAATATGGAAGGAATGCACCTGGGCTTGCTTGAAAGGCAAGCAGAGCAAAGCCCCGACGAAACAATGACAACCCGGAGCTACAATCCACTGACCAACTGCTGCACTATGCAGTTCACAACAATTTTGCATTGTATGTTGTAAAGATATGGCTGAAAACCCCACCTTCGGTGCTCAGAAAATTCAGCAAAATTATATCTAGGCTCCTCAGGCAAAACCCACAAAAACCCAGAAATGGTTTGGCCTGATTTTGAAATTCTAAAATTGACTCCCAAAAGGACTGCGCAGTTCCAAGCGATTCTGCACTGCCTGCTGCAAATATATGGCTGAAAACCCCCCCATCGGTCCTCAGAACATTTTGCAAAATTATTTCTGAGGTCCTTGCCAAAAACCCAGAAAAATCCAGAAACGGTTTGGCCTAGTTTTGACCTTCCAAAATCGACCCCCCAAAAACCCTACGCTTTCCAATAGCTGTTGAAGCACGCTGTTTGTCAAACCACCAACAAAATCTTCCCTAGACACTCCTGAAACGTAGCAATCAACTCCACCAATACTTCCCTTATTTCTCCCGGCAAACAATAGCCCCAGTCTCCCACATATGCCTAGTTTCTCTCTTCTACGCTGGCCACAGAGTCTGCAAAATCACTCCTGGATATTGCTGCCACTTCCAGCCCTCAAACTCGCCCAATAGCCAACAAATCTATTGAGCCTTAGCCCTCTAGAAGAATTTTGCAATGGCCACACTAGATCCACTATTGCATCCTTAAGAAATACGCACTGCTGGGGCGAGTTGAATTCAAATGCTAGAAATCTCTCTACAAATCTCCTCGGGATGATAATTGTTGAATGACACTCGAAGTCCCCTGAAGAAGGGTCACTTGGAAAACTCTAAAGCGAACAAAGTTTGTTCTTCAGGTTAAATACTCCAGAAGACTTGGAATATAAAGATCTCCATTGAGATACAAGAATATATATATTAAAATGTATGAGCAAGAATGATGATACAATTGAGAGTGAGGGGCTTGCTTATATACCAAGCAGGTGTCCCTTTATGAATGGTCATGTCTCTTTAGACATGCCCCTTTGTTTAACTAATTATTACTTATTTACATATTATTATGTTTATTATTTATTATTTATATTTATTACTTGTTACATAATTATATTCATAACATTGCCTTCCTCTTCAAAAAAGCTTTGTCCTCAAAGCTTGTTGATGAAAGGACTTGATCTCTTTTTTCTGCTACAAATGTTTTCTCGTCTCGGGACAGTCATCTTTGTTGATACAAGTTGATATGATCTTTGGAGTGATATATAAATTTGTCATACGGAGGAAGGATCTGACCATCCTAAATTAATCTTTTGTGAAATCTTTGATCACTAGAAACTTGTGATGAACTGTTACCACTGGATTGAGTTTTGTTCACTTCATTTTTCTTTGGCACATAATTTTGTTGTTTATGTATTGAGAGATCTAGATTTGTAGATTGATTGAGATGTCCGATATTGTGATTCAGTTGTAGATAAAGAGTTCTGTTGGTTTCCCTTATCATGTGCGTGGCAAGATTATGATTTACTTCAGGTTCTGATGTCGTCGAGTTGGTTACAAAATCTTCACTTGGAGTTTCCTTCATTTGAATTGCAACATCTGAATATGTTTTAACTTCTATTGGTTTCTCCTCTTCTTGAATTGTGATATTTGACTGAATCGGTATTCGTTTCTCTTTCTTCCACTTGGACTGAAGACTTTGACACTTCTTTCGTGATAAGTTCTTGTAATTTGTTTTTCAATTATTTCTTATCATCCTTAAGTTTATTAATTTGAGTGAGTAGACTTTGTTTATGGCTTCTGAGACATAAAAGTTCTTCATTTCCGGAGTCAACTTTATTTTGGTATTCAAGCTTCTCATCCTTTAAACAATTGATTTGTTCTAATAACCTTTGGTTAAGGTTTTTGAAGCATAAACTTTTCTCTTCTTTTCTTGATAGACTTTTGTTGAGTTTCTTTTCAGAAATTTCTTTTTCTTGTTCTAACTGGTGTTTCTTAGCTTTACATTTTCTCACTTGCGTAAATAGTTTTTAATTATGCTCCTTCAAACATGAATTTTCCTTATTTTTGTTGGATATGACTTCTTCAAGTTCTTTCTGCTTCCTTGATACTATTTTTGGATGATTTTGAAACATTAGTTTCAAAATATCTTTAAGATCTTTTGCTGAAGGCATTATCAATTTTGATTTCATTGTCATGTCTTGGAACGTGACCATCTTCTTTTTGAAAGGGAACATCAAGAATTTGTTTTCTGTGTTTAGAATGAACATACCTAATTCCTTGAACCAAGATCGACCGAGAATTATGGTAACTTTTTTGTCAAACATAGTTACGATACGAAATTGAGATATGTACTCATAATGATCAATTGTCACTTGTAAATCATTAGTTTCGTATTCTTTTCCTCCAAAAAGACTTTCTTGTTTGCCTATATTTGGCTCTAGAATTAATAGTTGATTTGCCAAATTAATATTGATGTAATTATTCTCGGCGTTTGTATTAATAACGATAATAATTTCTTTCCCTTAGATACACACCTTTAATGTAAATAATCTAAAATCTATAACCGAAATACCTTTATAGGAAAATCTTCATTCCATTGTTTTTGAATTATGACTTCATCTTTTCTTCTTCAGATGAGCCTAAGGTTTTTAAAAGTAACCCTTTAACTTTTATTTCCCTCATATATATATATATATATATATATATATATTTTCCACTCTAAAAAACTTAATATAGCTCCACTATTTCAATAAACTGCACGTTATATTTATTATAATAATTTCAAAAAGTACTATTTCTTTGTTATAACTTGTTATCTTTATGTCTCTTTATAGTTTTAGATTTAAACCTTATAACTTTAATATATGGATCTTTCAAGTAACCTTTTATAATAATACTCGTCTTGTACTTACATATATTTTCAATAATTTTATGATTTGTACTTTTTTCTTTAAAATAGCCCTTTATAATAGAATACTTCTCTTTATATATCTTTTATTTGGAATTTTTTGTTCTTTTTTTGTTTTTTTTGAAAAGTTACAACCCTAGTGAAACATGGCTATTCACCTCTTTGGGGTATAATTTAAAATATATGTCCATTTATGTGCTTTTGACTCGGTTAATTTTCTCCACGTAAAAAGTAAAATTTACCATTCACATAAAAAGATTTTTTATTCCTTTTGTTTTTCTTTTACCTTGAAAATACCATGGGCAATTACCACGGGTTGCTAAAACCACGAGATTGTAAACCACTTAATGAAGAATCAAGATAATATTATCCACACTTCCTTCTCTTGAGTCTTACGTATAGTTTTAAAGACATTTGGAAAGATTCCCTTTTAACTTTATCATGCACTTTTTTATCAATAATGTAGAACCGTTAATATAATAATATATAATATATATATATATATATATATATATATATATGAATGTTCTCCTTCAAAATTTACGCCGGACTATATATATCTTTTTTTTAATAGTATATTTTTATATGATTTTTTTCATTATTATTATTATTTTTAAAAAAATCTTTATATGTATTTTTTTGTCTTTGACTATCTTCTTTTTTCCTTTATTTTATATTCACCTCTTTGGGGTATAATATAAAATAACTCAGTTAAGTTTCTCCACGTAAAGAGTAAAACTTTCTATTTACATAAAGAGATTTTGTATTCCTTTTGTTTTTCTTTTACCTTGAAAATATCATGGGCAATTACCATGGGTTGCTAAAACCACGAGCTTGTAAACCACTTAATGAAAATCAAGATAATATTATCTACTCTTCCTTCTCTTACATATAGTTTTAAAGACATTTGGAAAGATTCCCTTTTAACTTTATCATGCACTTTTTATCAATAATGTAGAACCATTATATAATGGTTCTACATTATTGATAAAAAAGTGCATGATAAAGTTAAAAGGGAATCTTTCCAAATGTCTTTTAAATCTACACTATACTATATATGAGTGTTCTCCAAAATTTACACCGGACTATATATATCTTTTTTTTTAATAGTACATTTTTATATGATTTTTGTTCTTTATTATTATTATTTTTTAAAAATCTTTATATGTACTTTTTTCTTTGACTATCTTCTTTTTTTTCTTTATTTTATTTTTTGTTTAATGGCCCAAGGTCTCCCAAAAGTGTAGCGAAATGCTTCAATCTTGACGACAACAATGTTGACGAAACTTGTATGGCTAAGGGCTTGTGTTAGTGTCGGTATCTTCATCCCTCCGTCAGAGATCAAATTCTCTTGTTGCATTGCATGTTAGGTGTCCCGCTCAGTCAACTGCATCCCATTAGGAACATGGATCATCTGATGATAGTGGCTTCTTGTACATTTTCCCTCATGTCCTTTACCCGCTGGCCCATTTTCATTCATCAAAATCATCTGCAGTCACTTTTTGTCTTCAAATTTGCCAAAGTCTTTTCTAAGGTTTCAGTTTCATTAGGTCTAGGTTGACATCAAAAAGGTCTCCAAAATGTCCAATAACAGTCAGCAGGCGCATGAGGAGGCTAAATAAAGTTCCAGTACCAATAAATTTCACTCGTAAATTCATGTATTTTCAGTTCTCTTGTATGTAAATCACTTCAGTGGCGACCCTGGTCACCTTGCCAAGCCTCAGTAGCTCCATCCCTTGCAAGGCAAACAAAAATCAAGTCATTCAGTTCATCAAAAGGCTCAAATAAAGTGAACTGCTCAAAAAACAGAGTTGAAAGTCAAGTCACATTGCAAACATTATAAAAGTGGGTTTTTTTGAATAAAAAATTTAAAAGCACTTGTATATAAATTATTTTTTACAATTCAAAAGCTCATTGGCATTCCAAGAAAAAAGAGTAAACAAAGTGAAACCGTGTTGGAAAAAGGAGAGCAAATCGCAGCAAAGGCATTTAGTTTTGGAGGCACGGCGCATACAAGAGGCGCGACGCATAGGGCCGCTCTCCTCAGTGTTAATTTGTACTGGCGCGACACACACAGGAGGCACGGCGCATAGAGCTGCCAAGCCTGATTTTGTCAAAAACTCCCTCAAATTGCCAAAATCACTCAAATCTTCTAGTGTGCAAGTAAGTCAAGATCTTTTCCTTGCTAGTAAAGGAGTTTTTCTTAAAATTTATGGTGGTTATGTAAAAGAAAAATCAAACCCTACTTCCTTGCCATTTCTCAAGAAACCATTGCCTAGGGTTTGCATTGATCATTTTGACTGCCAAGTTCATTCTACCACTCTCTCACTTTTTCACTCCATTTATTTTCCCAACTTATCCATCCATTCCCTAACTCCCATATTCCCAAAAATCATTTACCCCTATCCCCAAATCCCATTTTCCCAAATCCTAAATACAAATCCCCAAACCCTAATTACCATCCCTAAGCTTACATATTGCTCCCTAATCCCCTATTTCCCAAACAAAACCCTGTTCTAACAGTCCCAAAACCCCTCATACTCTCTCCCCCCACAGTCCCTCCTATATTTTTACCTTTGGTGGCAGAAAATTAAAAACACCATAAATCTCCTACTACTCATCAAGAGAAACTCACCCATTAGCAAACATGGAGTCTGATCCTTCATATGACCGTGATGAAGAGACACACAGTGACTCTCCTATCGAAATACATGCACCAAGGAGACCTCACAAAGGTGGCAAACATATACGGGAGGAGCCTACTACACTTGCCGAGCTGCAGGCCTGCCCTCTCGCTATCACATGTTTCCAACACCAATCTTGCTACGAGTTCTGTGAGATGGTTGCTAGAGTCCAATATCATCATGAGTTAGCCCGGTTGTTTGTGCTTCATCTACATAATGGCCAAGCCACCCTAGCTAGTGTAACATTCACTTTAACACCAGAGTCTATTTCTCTAGCAACCAACATTCCTAATAATGTAGAGCAATGGAACAAAAGGCAACAAATTGACAGGGAACATTATGAACCATACATCAAGCCCGGTTATTTGAGACAACTCAGCAGAGTTTTTCCCTTTTGGTATCTGAAAGATTCATATGCTCCTTTAATGAAACTAATAATGAAATATTTCAGCTGTGAGGCTGGTTTTCTTGCCTATATGCCTATCATATCAGATTGTTGATGCACTTTACCAGGGTGAGAATGATGAATCTCCCCTACTTCATGTGCCAAAATATTGAGAAGATGACCACCCTAGTACAACAAAAGACTCCTCAAGTTCAACAATAGATATCATTTTGTTCTCATTAAGATTGTGGTCATACATTAGTTGGGTTTGCAGGGCATCTCATGGGAGGATTTCATTTCTCATGAGTTCTTCACAGCTCTTCAGGGACCTCTAGAGGCTTTTCGTGAGACAGGTGGACCTTCACATCAGCAGGAGGGTCATGAGACACGGACCGCTAGTATGCCGGTGTTTATCACTTATCAAAAGGGCACTAGACGGTTGTTTGCAGCAGCAAAGCGAGTATTATCTCCACTCGGAGTGGAAGGGGTCTCGCTTCCTTCATCAACACAACAGGTTCAGGACAAAGGAAAGAGGCCATTACAGGATGAGGGGCCTTCAGGTGAGTAGGAGACCGATTTCATTCTCATTGAGGATGATGACACTGATTTGGGCTCATAAAGCTCAAAGCTCAAAGAGGTCATCCAGGAGCAACAGGCGAACATGAATGCTTTGTCCCTCAACTTAGAAAGAGCTAAGTGGATAATAAGGTACTTGGAGCAAGGAAACAAGCAGCTTGAAGAGCAGCAAATGATTATGGAATTGCAAAACATACGAGAAAACCGCCAAGGTGCCAAAAGGAGGAAGGTGAAGCTCACGTCACTTGAGCAAGAAATCAATGCCGATCGAGAATCATGGCTTGAGAGAGTGAATATCCCACTTAGAAAGGTTGCTAGAGAAGGCTAGTAGGGAGAAAACAATGTTGAAGCATATGGCCTACCATTACATGACGAGGAATAAAATTTGTAAGGCGAGAATCAAAAGCTTGAAAGCAAAATTGAAAAGGTCATCAAGTTGGCGAAAAGAGCAAGATAGACTTCAGATATTGGCTGAGGCTTCCTTGGCCCAACACAACTCTTGATGGAGAATACTCAGCCCAAATTTCAAAAAATTTGGGACACATTTTGCATTTTTGAAATTTTTGGGCTAAAACACAGAATTTTCTGCCCTATGCGCCGCGCCACCTGGTGCTTGCTTTTGATGGGAGCCTCCAAATGACAAAAACTCAGCATTTTTGGATTTGGCATGAGAAAATATGCTTGCCTACCAATGGCCAAGAAATTTTGACAGGTTTTGAGCCCTCAAAAAGATCAAAAACACCAAAAAAATGACTTTACTGCCCCTATTTGGACACACAAGAAGCAGTGTTGGGAAAACTCAGTTTGAGGGGCAAATGGAGGCCAAATTTAAAAATTTCACTTCTAGAAAGTAGACAGGCAGACCTTTCCAACAAGCACATTTGGAGCAGATTTGGACACCGGGAAGGCCTCCAAAAGTGGCTGCAAATAGGCGCTATGCATAGGGAAATCAGCGCGGCGCATTGGGGAAATTTTGCTCAGTTTGACCAAGAATACTCTGTTTTTCGCCTAGCTTCTTGACAATTTGACTTTTCTCCATTTTAATGTCAAACTTATGTTGTAATTTAATGTAAATGGATGGATCTTGATGTAATTATGTCAATATTTCACTCATGGAGGTAGATTCATCTATCAAAAAGTTGTTGGCAACTGAATGAATCGGTTCCCTAGTTTCTAGAGGCAAGCTGTTCTACTGCTTAATTTCTAGTTCTCAGTTTAGAATTAGTTGGAACAACTCCTGAACTTGTGAGCTCGACCCCTAGAGGGTAGGATGAGTTATGGTTTGTCTATATCCTGTGATTTTTCAGTGATTAGCATGGTTGGAATTTTGAGAAAGCTTGGAGCTTTACTGTATACTCATATCAGCACTCTTTTGGATTCATGTGGCATTTTGTTTTGGTATAGTGCTTTCTTCTGTAATTGTGAGTTTCACTTATCTTTTATGTATGCCATTATCTATCTTGTTTCTTCTTAACTAAAACAAACAAGAATATAGGTAGAATCCATTGAAATTGTAGTGCTCTACCTAGGGTTTTCTTAGTTATTGATGTTTTTAGCTGTTTGAAGAGGATCCCTGAGGTTTTCTTGCCCTCTTCAACCCCTCACCTGTCTAATCTCTCCATCTCATTCAATTTGAAGTGCCAACTCAGTTGCCTACCTTGCCACATAGAGATCTCTGCAAAATTGAGCCTCATTCCCCAGACCCAAATCTGCCTTTCCATCTGAGCCAACAAAAACATCATTAAATTCAATCAAACTCTTTTGCACACATACCTAGCCTAAGATCGGTCATCATATCAGTCATCTCAAGCCCTTATTGATCATACTTTGCTGAGATTGACAAGAGAGAGCCCTCTCCCGACCTGATAGGGCTAGCTACCAGGTTAAGCGTGGTTTGATGTTACCCTAGATCCTACTTTTCTCAGCCTGAGGTAGATTTAGGCACTAACATAGTGGCGACCGTACTGGGGAAGAAATTGTTTGTTTGTTAGTGTACTTCGTTTTATAAACTACAGACAGAGTCTGAAGATTAGCCAGGTAGCTTTCGAAATGCTTTTGCTTTGCATTAGCGCAAGTAGATAAAAGCTACTTCAGTCAATCACTGGTTTAGTTTATAAACTGAACATCTGATCTAAATGATCACCCCAGTACATGTATCAAGTTAGATCTGATTGTTGATGGTAAACAACAATTAGACACAGGAAGGCTGAAATCATTCATCTGGCGACTCCAGTGTCGAAGAATCCCAAGCTTCAGAATTTTTATGGCAACTCCATTCTTCAAGAACCAGTAGCCTGAAGGATTTCTTGGTGAATTCATTGTTATCAAAATGGTTTCGCTGGATCAAAGGTATGCTCCCATGAGCCGAGATCACATTATAGGTTTTCCAAATAAAATTCCTAAGGTGTATTGGCAAAAGCATTTGCGTACGTTTAGAGATGATGATAGGAAGGATGCTGCTTTACATTTGGTTAGATTTCACATACGTATTCGCAAGTTGAAGGTTGATTTTCCTGAAGATTGCCTGATGAAGATATTCATGGCCACTGTGGAAGGTGAAGCCTGATCTTGGTATGAAAGTTTGTCGCTTGCTTGTATTTACTGTTTGAAAGATTTTCATACCATGTTCTTTGAAAGGTATAAAGAATCTTATCCATCATTAAATTTAGTTCAGAACTGTTGCAAACATGCTTATAGTTTTATTGAAAGTCTTGAGAAAGTTTATGAAGATGATAACTTCATGGACGATGAGATCATGGAAGCACTGTACGAAAATCCATTTCAGCAGCATAAAGAGAACTTAGAGGATACTCATCAAGATGCTCAGGAAAATTTGCAGCTGGATCAAGATCTTAGCACAATGGAAAATGACTAAAGAGAAGGTTTTATTTCATATTTGTCCATAGAAGAAAACTTTATGCAGGAAAGTCAAGTTTCAATTTTAGAATGTGATAACGTCAAGTCAGCTATTTCAGATTTAGATTCAGATCGTGATGATCAAGAGTACGTTGTGTTGAATCCCATGAAGGAGAGCTCTGTTGTTGAGATCACCTGGAATGAAGAAGATAGAGTTATTGACCCAAGTGTTTTCATTTCATTAGAACAAAACCTTCATGAGGAGGTAATCCAGTCAGTTCATGAAAAAACAAGATGAGATCTTTGTTCAAGTAAGTGAAAAATCTTCTTTCGATAACTCAGCGGTAAATGATAATTTGATTGCCATGTCATATGAAGATGATCAACAATGTTTTCAAATTTTAGAAGATCATGGAATTAAGGATTGTCATTCAGGTTTTCCATGTTTTGAAGTGTTATTTCATGAAGACAATCACTGTTTGAGCAAAAGAAAACAAAAAATATTATCTCCTTTGTCTGAAGATGAGATAGATCAACTCCTGAAAGGTCAGGTAACAACCCAAGCTAATGCAGATCTGCAGTGTGCACATGGTCAAGAAGATGTTGGTGAAGCTTCTTCCACTTTTGAAAACGATGATAGTCTTGAAATTAGCTTTATAGATCAGCGAAAAGATAATGTTTTCCTTCATGAAAATGATAAGACTGTCATGTTTGATAATCTTGAAGATTGTTTTCTGTTTAAGAACGACCTAGACCATGAAGTTGAGGAATATGAGCTTGAGAGAGACAATATGCTAGAATTTCTCATGGTCAAGGAATTTACAACTAACACTCAGATGGCAAAAGCTTATACCTCTCTGTGCCTTCCTATCACTCAACGACCAGTTGTTCTTTCAGATCAGAATGAAGGGAGTACTTGTATTTTTGTTGCTAGATCTCAAGACAAAATAGTGCTTCAGGACTTTCAAGATCCTTTCAACATTCTTTGGCAAGCACTAGAGAAGATGAATGTTGCCTGGTTCATTAGCATAAGCCTTGGTTTCAGTTCTTATTGTGAGTTGCCTACACGTACATCGTTCTGCCTGCTCAGGGAAAGTGAGAGTAGAATTTTAGTATGTAGCCATCTGTTGGATTGGTTACATTGGAAGACCCACTTCACATGATTGTACATATTTCATCAGTAGGCAGGTGGTTGTCATCATGATTTGAAGTCCTCAAATCTCGATGGTTTGCTGCCATTTAAAAGCTTTGTAAGTACTTGTTTCAGTTAAGTAAGTCTTGAGTCATTTTTTTTTTGTTTTAGTCAGTGTCAAGATAGTTTTAGAGTTAGTTTGTACTGTCGTCATTCATTCAGTTTGGGGCCCGAAGTGAAGGCTATAAAACTGAGGTTTGATTTCAGTTGGTTTGTTAGAGTTAGGTCTTTCAGTCGATTTCAGTCTTGAAATTGACTCAGTTTTGAGTCACATTTCAGTCCTGAAATTGAGTCAAGAGTTTGGTTTTGATTTGTTGAAGTTATTGACTCCATAGCCCAATGGACGAAGGCACTGCTTGCTTTCCTAGAGATCTGTAGTTCTTGGCACCTCCAAGGAGCTACCATCCCCATTGGAGCCAATGTTAGTGTTGGTATCTTCATCCCTCTGTCAGAGATCAAATTCTCTTGTTGCATTGCATGTTAGGTGTCCCGCTCAGTCAGCTGCATTCCATTAGGAGCATGGATCATCTGACGGCAGTGGCTTGTTGTACATTTTCCCTCATGACCTTTACCTGCTGGCCCATTTTCATTCATCAAAATCATCTGCAGTCACTTTTTGTCTTCAAATTTGCCAAAGTCTTTTCTAGGGTTTCAGTTTCATTAGGTCTAGGGTGTCATAAAAAAGCTCTCCAAAATGTCCAATAACAGTTAGCAGGCGCATGAGGAGGCTGAATAAAGTTCCAGTACCAATAAATTTCACTCGGAAATGCATGTATTTTCAGTTCTCTTGTATGTAAATCACTTCAGTGGCGACCCTGGTCACCTTGCCAAGTCTCAGTAGCTCCATCCCCTGCAAGGCAAACAAAAATCAAGTCATTCAGTTCATCAAAAGGCTCAAATAAAGTGAACTGCTCAAAAAACAGAGTTGAAAAGTCAAGTCACATTGCAAACATTATAAAAGTGGGTTTTTTTGAATCAAAAATTAAAAAGCAACTGTATATAAATCATTTTTTACAATTCAAAAGCTCATTGGCGTTCCAAGAAAAAGGAGTGAGCAAAGTGAAAACCGTGTTGGAAAAAGGAGAGCAAATCACAGTAAAGGCATTCAGTTTTGGAGGCGGGGCGCACTGGGTGAGAGGCGTGGCGCATAGGGCCGCTCTCCTCAGTGTTAATTTGTACTGGCGCGGCGCACACAAGAGGCGCGGCGCGTAGAGTTGCCAAGCCCAATTTTCTCAAAAACTCCCTCAAATTGCCAAAATCACTCAAATCTTCTAGTGTGCAAGTAAGTGAAGATCTTTTCCTTGCTAGTAAAGGAGTTTTTCTTAAAATTTATGGTGGTTATGTAAAAGAAAAATCAAACCCTACTTCCTTGCCATTTCTCAATAAACCATTGCCTAGGGTTTGCATTGATCATTTTGACTGCCAAGTTCATTCTACCACTCTCTCACTTTTTCACTCCTCCCTTTATTTTCCGAGCTTATCCACCCATTCCCTAACTCCCATATTCTCAAAAATCATTTACCTCTATCCCCAAATCCTAAATACAAATCCCCAAACCCTAATTACCATCCCTAAGCTTACATATTACTCCCTAATCCCCTATTTCCCAAACAAAACCCTATCCTAACAGTCCCAAAACCCCTCATACTCTCTCCCCCCACAGTCCCTCATATATTTTTACCCTTGGTGGCAGAAAATTAAAAACACCATAAATCTCCTACTACTCATCAAGAGAAACTCACCCATTAGCAAACATGGAGTCTGGTCCTTCATATGACCGTGATGAAGAGACACACAGTGACTCTCCTACCGAAATACATGCACCAAGGAGACCTCACAAAGGTGGCAAACATATACGGGAGGAGCCTACTACACTTGCCGAGCTGCAGGCCCTGCCCTCTCGCTATCACATGTTTCCAACACCAATCCTGCTATGAGTTTTGTGAGATGGTTGCTAGAGTCCAGTATCATCATGAGCTAGCTTGATTGTTTTTGCTTCATCTACATAATGGCCAAGCCACCCTAGCTGGTGTAACATTCACTTTAACACTAGAGTCTATTTCTCTAGCAACCGACATTCCTAATATTGGAGAGCAATGGAACAAAAGGCAACAAATTGACAGGGAACATTATGAACTATACATCAAGCCCGGTTATTTGAGACAACTCAGCAGAGTTTTTCCCTTTTGGTACCTGAAAGATTCATATGCTCCTTTAATGAAACTGATAATGAAATATTTCAGCTGTGAGGGCCGGTTTTCTCGCCTATATGTCTATCATATCAGATTGTTGATGCACTTAACCAGGGTGAGAATGATGAATCTCCCCTACTTCATGTGCCGAAATATTGAGAAGATGACCACCCTAGTACAACAAAATACTCCTCAGCAGCAGTTCAACAGTATATATCATTTTGCTCTCATTAAGATTGTGGTCATACATCAGCTGGGTTTGCAGGGCATCTCATGGGAGGATTTCATTTCTCATGAGTTCTTCACAGCTCTTCAGGGACCTCTAGAGGCTTTTCCTGAGACAGGTGGACCTTCACATCAGCAGGAGGGTCATGAGACACAGACCGCTAGTATGCCGGTGTTTATCACTTATCAAAAGGGCACTAAACGGTTGTTTGTAGCAGCAAAGCGAGTATTATCTCCACCCGGGGTGGAAGGGGTCTCACTTCCTTCATCAGCACAACAGGTTCAGGACAAAGGAAAGAGGCCATTACAGGATGAGGGGTCTTCAGGTGAGTAGGAGACCGATTTCATTCTCATTGAGGATGATGACACTGATTTGGGCTCACAATGCTCAAAGTTCAAAGAGGTCATCCAGGAGCAACAGGCGAACATGAATGCTTTGTCCCTCAACTTAGAAAGAGCTAAGTGGATAATAAAGTACTTGGAGCAAAGAAACAAGCAGCTTGAAGAGCAGCAAACGATTATGGAATTGCAAAGCATACGATAAAACTGCGAAGCTGCCAAAAGGAGGAAGGTGAAGCTCACGTCACTTGAGCAAGGCCGATCGAGAATCATGGCTTGAGAGAGTGAATATCCACTTAGAAAGGTTGCTAGAGAAGGCTAACAGGGAGAAAGCAATGTTGAGGCATATGGCCTACCATTACATGGCAAGGAATAAAAGTTGCAAGGCGAGAATCAGAAGCTTGAAAGCAAAATTGAAAAGGGCATCAACGAGGCAAAAGGAGCAAGATAGACTTTAGATATTGGCTGAGGCTTCCTTGGCCCAATACAGCTCTTGATGTAGAAGACTTAGCCCAAATTTTTTCAGATATTGGCTGAGGCTTCCTTGGCCCAACACAGCTCTTGATGGAGAAGATTTAGCCCAAATTTCAAAAAATTTGGGACACTTTTTGCATTTTTGAAATTTTTGAGCTAAAACATAGAATTTTCTGCCCTATGCGCTGTGCCATCTGGTGCTTGCTTTTGATGGGAGCCTCCAAATGACAAAAACTCAGCGTTTTTGGATTTGGCATGAAAAAATATGCTTGCCTATCAATGGCCAAGAAATTTTGACAGGTTTTGAGCCCTCAAAAAGGTCAAAAACACCCAAAAAATGACCTTACTGCCCCTATTTGGACACACAGGAAGTAGTGTTGGGAAAACTCAGTTTTGGAGGGGCAAATGGAGGCCAAATTCAAAAATTCCACTTGTTCTGGAAAGTAGACAGGCAGACCTTTCCAACAAGCACACTTGGAGCCGATTTGGACACCGGGAAGGCCTCCAAAAGTGGCTGCAAACAAGCGCTACGCATAGGGAAATCAGCGTGGCGCATTGGGGAAATTTTGCTCAGTTTGACCAAGAATACTCTGTTTTTCGCCTAGCTTCTTGACAATTTGACTTTTCTCCTTTTTAATGTCAAACTTATGATGTAATTTAATGTAAATGGATGGATCTTGATATAATTATGTCAATTTTTCACTCATGGAGGTAGATTCATCTATTAAAAAGTTGTTGGCAACTGAATGAATCAGTTCCCTAGTTTTTAGAGGCAAGTTGTTCCACTGCCTAATTTCTAGTTCTCAGTTTATAATTAGTTGGAATAGCTCCTAAACTTGTGAGCTCGACCCCTAGAGGCTAGAATGAGTTATGGTTTGTCTATATCTTGTGATTTTTCAGTCATTAGCATGGTTGGACTTTTGAGAAAGCTTGGAGCTTCATTGTATACTCATATCAGCAGTTTTGGTTAAGGAATAGAGACCAGGGTCTGCAACACTCTTTGGGATTCATGTGGCATTTTGTTTTGGTATAGTGCTTTCTTCTGTAATTATGAGTTTCACTTATCTTTTATGTATGTCATTATCTATCTTGTTTCTTCTTAACTAAAACAAACAAGAATATAGGTAGAATCCATTGAAATTGCAGTGCTCTACCTAGGGTTTGCTTAGTTATTGATGTTTTTTGCTGTTTGAAGAGGATCCCTGAGGTTTTCTTGCTCTCTTCAACTCCTCACTTGTCTAATCTCTCCATCTCATTCAATTTGAAGTTCCAACTCAGTGGCCTACCTTGCCCCATAGAGATCTTTACAAAACTGAGCCTCATTCCCCATACCCAAATTTGCCTTTCCATCTGAGCTAACAAAAACATCATTAAATTCAATCAAACTCTTTTGCACACATACCTAGCCTAAGATCAGTCATCATATCAGTCATCTCAAGCCCTTATTGATCATACTTTGCTGAGATTGACAGGAGAGAGCCCTCTCCCGACCTGGTAGGGCTAGCTACCAGGTTAAACATGGTTTGATGTTACCCTAGATCCTACCTTTCTAAGCCTGAGGTAGATTTAGGCATTAATAGCTTGGATCGAAGAGCATGTCTCTATGCAGCGGTGGAGCGACCAGAGGATCGAACTACTCTGATACCAAATGAAGCAAACAACGTTCGTTCTTCAGGTTAAATACTCCAGAAGACTTGGAATATAAAGATTTCCATTGAGATACAAGAATATATATATATATATATATATATATTATAATATGATATGAGTGATGATGATACAATTGAGAGTGAGGGGCTGCTTATATACCAATCTGGTGGTCCCTTTATGAACGGTCATGTTCCTTAGACATGCCCCTTTGTTTAACTAATTATTAGTTATTAATATTATTTATGTTTATTATTTATTATCTATATTTATTACTTGTTACATAATTATATTCATAACAAACTCTTGTTAAACAACAAGTGCCCCGACTAAATAGCTCGAGCAACAAAATCAAATTCACTAAGCCAAGAATGCCAAATGAAGTGTGCTACCTTCCTTTTATAACTTTTGTGGAGCCTTTCTTCCCTCATGCATTTTGAATCATTGGCTTAGCGAGTGCATATTTCTTATGTGGGTGGTCCCCAAATACCATTAACAAAAAATAAATTAAAATTAACTTGCCTCTAACTCCTAAGTATTCTATCAAAAATCAAATGGGCCCCTTCTTCACCAAAATTGGCACCCAAAATGTAGAAATAAATACTGTTCCAAAATAATTTAGGAAGGGACATTACAGTCCTCCCCGCCCAAAATTGCTTGTCCTCAAGCAATGCTTGAACAAGTGCCCTCTTTGACTGTTGATCACCACTGTAACCACCAATAATACTAGGGTCCGAAATGTACCATTGAGTCATCCCCAATCTTAGCATTGTCCCAACATGGTAGAATCCCTCGATACCAGGATCCCAAGCCATCCTAATCAATGTGAAGCACACCTTGCTCCACTTGCTATCCAACTAGATACAGGTACCAAAAGCCCTCTGCATAATAGCAATAAGTAGAGCATCATGATAATGTAGGACTCTGCCCAACTCCCCATGTAATTTCTCTATTGAGTAGTCCATCTCATGCACTACAAGAGTAAACTCTTGAAGATGCAATCCAATCCTAGTGGGATTGAACCCTCGTCTACCCGGTCCTCCCATGATCTCTTCCTGTCGATCACTCTCCGACATTGGTGAAGTTCCCCACACCATCAACGAATCACTAAAAGCAAATGGAAGATGTAGATGACCCTCCCCTGTAGAAACTAGCTCACCTCTACGGGTAGCTGAACTGCTCGGCCCTGTTATGCTATAATTCCCTGCCCGTCGCAGAAGGAATCTATCTTGCTGACGTCGTGACACTCTGGTCATGACTGACTGCCTAGCATGCTCATACCAGAGCCTCCTCTCCCATAACTCTCGGACATAATCTATGCGATGATCAAGGCTAGGCCAATCTTGCCAAAGCGACTCAACAGTGCCAACACCTATCACTCCATGGCTAGCCCCAATTCTGAGCAACAATCTGCCTTGTCCTATGGTGAGGGCTTTGGTGATCCCCCATGTGTCCGCTTGTGAATGAATCAGTCCGCCTGTTATCCCGACCATGCTCAATGAGGAGTGGAGTATCCCACCAATCCACTGGTTCCTTGGATCCCATAACCATATTGGAGCTCCACAACCCCCAATCCTCTTTGCCTACTGCTGTGATATGTTGTTAGCTGTTGGGACCCCTCTGTGCCTTGTCTCTGCCTATTGTATGTATCCAATAGGTAGGCACCGAGCATCAAGAACTTGTGCTGTGAATATCCAACTGCTCTTTGCCTTCCAAATCACACAACGAGATCTGCTATCCCAACTCCTGATGATGTGCTCGAGTATGCTCGGGTACTGCCGGAAGCCTAGGCATCATCCTTCCAACAAGGACTACTGTCCTCCACACCTCATGCTCACCTAACGCCTCGAGTTGTCTAGCTGAAAAAGCACCATGTAACTCCCTCTTGGTCACCTCCCTGAGTGTGAGCCTAGGGATGGAACATATGCTATCTCGACAATCAACCATGTCGTCCCTAAGCCTGTAACCGTCAACTTGTGCACCTACCAAGTGACTCAACTGTAGAGTCTCCTCTCGGCCCATGACACACAATGTCTCATCCAGTTGCCTAAGGTGAGCCTCCCATGCTCTGCTGCCTGAATGGAGAGTGTCAAAGGGCAACAACCAAAGCCTCTACGACTGTAAGCAACATTGGAGGATGATGGGTGGGTATGTCCCAAAGAGTATGATCAAGAGTCTTTTGGAATGCTCAAGAGTAATCCTATGGACGACCCTCTCTCCGCCTCAAATCTGTTGATAGCCCCCTCGAGGCCCTGCCTCCACTAAACATAGTGTTCCCAGATGCTCAACAATGCCCTCCTCGATCCTAGGTGAGTTGCATCTAATGGTACACCTACTATACCTGTCCATAAGTCTCCTTGGAGGCAACACTCCAAGAGCCTGCTGTGTCGCATCATGTGTCATTGCATACCACAAAGTACCACCGCACTCCTCGAAATGCCATTGTAGGTCGCAACCTTTCCCTGTACACCACTAGATACCCTCGACTACGACTATACCATGCTGTACCATCCCGTGTCCTCCTTGTGTCACTGCACTTGTCACTACCTGCACGTCTTCAATGTAATGCGAGTCACTCCTCCTACCCCAGTGTAAACCGACACGCTGTGGTATACCACATGCATCTCCATGCTCCTTTGCAGGCCACTGGTCCTCGCTGCATAGCCTTGCACACCACTGTGTGCTATGGCCTAGAATTGGGTCTGTATGCATCAGGCCACATTCCTCTATATAACACTGGACGCTACGACCTAACTCTGTGCAGTCATGTGTACACTGCCTACTGTCATACCACCCTATAACATATGGTGTCCTGCATGTGCCAAAGTGTTTGTCACTTTGCTAGTGACCCCACCATGACATGCGTCATGTCCGCTCATCCATCCTGGTAGACCTGAGCACCCTAACTCGACTCCTGCTAGAGGGGATATCTCTGTTGTGCCGATGCTCTATGACCCCTAAGTCCTAAACCTCAATGGGAGAACATCGTCTCCATACAATATCTCGTATGGTGGCCTACCCATACGACATCCTCCAACCAACATGCCAAAACAACCAATGGAGTCTGCTCACAAAACACCTAGCCACTAACACCGACTGGAACTCCCCTAAGGAATGCATGCGCTCAGGCACTGGGTTGACTACCTCATCAATGCCATAGCCACCCCGCATGTCTGTTATCGGATAGGAAGGCCCACCTGGATCCCAATGCCAACCTGGGCCTCTAGTACCCTTGATGTCTGAGAGTTCCCACTGAGCTTCACTTCAGACTACGACCATCTCCATGAGTCTAGCCCACTCCACTTGGTACCAACTCAGAATCTCTCACCATCTAACCCCAAGAGAGGGATCGAGTGCACAAGCTCCAACACATAGAACAAGCCCTCCATTCTATGAGCGTTGCACCGTGGGCAGCTAATGTCTCCTCAACTCACCATCCTGGTCAACACATAAAATTTGTTGGGGGTCCTCTGCATCTCTCTCTCCGTGGTGCAAAGGTAGTCTAGCAATGTTGCAAGCCCCATCTATATAAGCCTAGAGAAAGCTACTATTTGGAAGTACTGTAACTCTGTTGACGGTCTGTGCATCTATCTGTTCTATGTCAATGGTTGGTCCCAAAGAAGACTGCCCGTCCTCCTCCACCATGGGCTCAACATGAGTCACAAACTGCCCCTCCATGACTAGCTCATGCCCTTCTATGTGCTCTCCATGTTGTTGTAGGTGACTGTCATCCCGCAATTCTGTTTTAGATCTGGGTGCCTCTGTACCTATCGGCTCCTCATCAAGGGTGGTGATGTCTCTCAACACCTCATCATCCTGTCGTGTGCTGCTATCACCTGAAAACTCTGTCACGACCTTGGATACCTCAACAACGGATGTCACCTCCTCAACGGTGGACATGTTTGTGTTTCCTGCCACCTCGTCAATGGATGACCCTATGAGTGTATGCTCTACTCTCTCCCCCAAGGTGTCAATTGGTGCTATCAAAGAGGCCTCCAACAATGGTGACTCCTGTGCTGAGTATACCAATGTGCTCCTCACACTCTCGCATGTCCTTTGCTTCATGCTTAATCTCCTCCCCAGGCCCTTCATATCTAAAGCCAGGTCTTCACCAGCAGAAGTGCCTCCTAGTCCCACCTTCTAACTGTTCTTGTCCTGTCTACTCCTTTCGAGAAGATTTGGTGTCTTGAGTCTATCGATTTACCCCACATGGTGTAGATGACTGCACCCCCACAATCTGTGTAACTCTAGTGTCTCTGTTGTAAGGATGAGGATATGTTTGGTCTGTCACTCTCCCAATGGATTCTGCCCCAGAATTTTTGCACACTGGATTTCTCTTGAGCCATGGGTTTGTCTATGGTTTCACTTGTTACTGTGCCTACATACTCGAATCTTCCATGATCTTACTGGTTACCCACAGCTAGGCCAAGATCATGCTCTGATACCACTGTAATTTTCCAAAATAGGAAAAATAGTGATATGTAAGCAAATAACAATTTTCACCACAGGAATTTCAAAACAATTAGAAAGCACCCATAACTATCAGAGAAATGGAAGTAATTGAGCCAATTTATTATAAACTGGTGCAAGAGTACAAAATATGGAAGGAATGCACCTGGGGTTGCCTCAAAAGCAAGCGGAGCAAAGCCTAGGTGAGCAATGACAACTCAAAGCTACAATCAACTGACCAATTGTTGCACTACACAGTTCCCAACAATTCTACACTATTTGTTGCAAAGATATGGTTGAACACCCCACCTTTGGTGCTTAGAAATTTCTGGAATGTTACCTCAATAACATCAAATAATGGGTTTCCTTCTTTACAAATGACTATAGCCTAGGGGGTTAGATAAGCTACTTCGTACTCCAAATGCAATTTAAGTAGAAGGGGGCATTACAGATGCAATGTGTGGTCTCATTGACGTAGTGTCTGTTGTGCTACCCATTGGAGAATCCACCTATCAATTGACACCACCAAGTGTTGGAAGTTGGAACCAACTAAAAAAGGAGGTAATCAATATGACGAGGTTCGGTTGGGAAGATCCCTACAAGATTTGTTATTTGAGAGTCATTGCATCATGCATGTAAAGTGTTAAACTTTTTGGTTAAGATATGGTGTGAAGGTGTATAGGGATCTCCTCAATTCATGAAAAAAGTAGTGGTATCTCTCCTTTGATCTGACATTGCACGAGGCATTTGAAAAATGATCCTTTGATTCCACCTCCTATCGATGGCATACCTGACATAGCCTCTCATGTCATAGTATATGATGCCTAGACTCAATCCAAAGCTGATGAGAGCCTACCCTAAACTAGCCAAGCAGGAACTTGAGGCCATTAGACTAGTGACACTATGTATGATAAGTTCCCATCTCAACTACATAAAATGCTCTAATTATAAAGCCATATCAGAACCAAGGGCTTGTGAATGAGATATTTGAGTAGCTTGTTTATACTATTGATAAATGTTTTTTTAGTCACCCTTTTGATCTCTTGATGAAGGGGAGGAAGATAGCTAGTAGCATCCAAAGGATGGTTGAAGAGTGGGGGTGAGGGGGATGCTTAAGGGATGTGCCAATAGATTGAAGCAGTGAGGAAGCTTTAGAGAACCAAACTCTTCGCCAATTCGAGAGGGTGTAAGTAATCTCCATCGAAGAGCAAAGGGCCCGGTAAGGATACCCATCCCCTCCTGATATTGTATCAAGTTTAAACCATGGAGTGTATCTTGTAAGGAAGGAAAATAGTTTGGAAATACTCTCTAGCTGCATTGTATGGGCTCTAGAATAAGCTTGCACAAATGGCCGTGGGATCATCGATCATGGCATGAGAGATTGCCTTTGCTCAATGCAAGTCCAATTAGTGGGAAGTAGGTTAGGGCCTTGGATTTCGAAACCATACAATTTTTTCTATTTTGATGATCATATGAAGATTTAAAAGTATGTTAGGGCCATAGATCTAAGCACCATAGGGAACATTTGGGCAGTTCAATCATGGAAATCTGCATACACAAACCTGCATGACACTTTAGACAGTAAACCCTCCCACGGTTGAAAGTCTCTCCATTCGGACATGGTGTTTTCTAGTCTCGAGGGGTGGGTGTGTGTCCCTAGATGATATATGCTGTTATCAACTAAATGTTTCTGCGTAAAACTTCAATTTTTATTAAGCAGCCAATAAAATTTCACTTTTGATCTGCCAGTGAGCAATCAAAGGTGAGTTAAACCTTGGAATGAGTGAGATCAGATTTCTAAAAATAATGGTAACAACAAAATTAAATATTATCAAAGAAATGAATGCGCACCTTAAGTGAAGTAAATTCAAAACAAATGCACTCTAAACTACTATCACATTGCATAAAAAATTTATTCAATGGCCTCCAAAATATTCAGAGTTTAAATCAAACATAATTGAAATAAATCGCAGATTACCCAAGAAGTTGGTTGCACCATAAGGAGTCCTAGGAGACAGGCTGCCATGAGTTCCTTTGCTTGCGGTGGAGATAGTGGTCTGCGAATTAGAGCATGGAAGATTGAGGAGATGTCCGCTGCTATGAAAGAGTGTAGAGAAATGACTTGTCCAACCCCTGAAATGCTCCCAGGATCTGCAAATAGAGAAAACTCATCTCTTAAAATCCAAGTTGCCTTCACTGCCTACAAAAGAAGAAAGAAAACATCCCAAATGGAAAAAGCTATCCATGCACAATGAGTGTGACCTTTCTTGCCTATGGATATCTTTCACTTAGTATTTTGTTCTGCCTTTCCATGCTGTCCTAACCAACTCATCTCCTTCAATCCAAGTCATCTTCATTGCTGAGAAAACAAGAAAGCAAGCATCCCAAATGGCTAAAGCTGTGCAAGCACAATAGGTGAGACCTTTCTTGCTTTTGTACATCTTTCACTTAGTGTTTTGTGGTGCTTTTCGTTGCTGTCCTGACCCAGTTGACCTCTTTCTTGCTTCAATTTTTTTTTTCTCTGCTTTTTGAATTGGCTTTTACTTTTTTCCAAATGGCCTTTACTCAAGTCGAATTATCTCCCAATATGACTGCTGTTTCCAAGGGAATAAAACTTGAAATTGTTGCTGTTTTATGTCCTTTTCCATCAGAAGAAATGTCATTTATTGCTCTTTCTCCAAGGCACAAAGCATCCTGTTCTTTACATTCACTATCTGGTTGTTTTTTGGCCTTGTAACTTTATGGTAACACCACAAATATGCACACTCACTTTCTAAGGATAGTTGAAGGCAAGAAGAGGAAGTTTGGAAGTCATTTTGATATGAGTGCTACTCCTATCAAGCAAATCATCCTTCGTCATTCCATCTTCAAACAATTCAACCCCCTAGTGGAATATGCTTTTTTGAATGACAAGTCTTTTACAACTGTCAGGCCAGGAGTAACTCCAGAAAAACTGATTCATTTATTCCATTAGGTAGCTATCTATTATATACATGAATGTGATCGTTCAGTTCATCTTCTTGATGACTGTTCACATTCCAGAAGATTAGGTGTCAACATTCCCCCCCTTAATCTGAAGGGATGTTGTTGAGTCCAAGCATCGTTCTGAATCTTTCAAGTTTTTCTCTTCCAAGCGTTTTGGTGAAGATGTCTGCAATTTGCTCATTTGTGGAACAATGATGGAGATGTATTTTTTTGGCCTCAACATGATGTCGGATGAGATGATATTTAGTATTGATGTGCTTTGTAAGATCATGGAACTTTGGGTTCTTGGCCAACTTTATTGCAGAGGTGTTGTCAATCATGAGTGGAGTTGATTGTACTTGTTTCACCTGCAAATCTTCAAGAATTTTCCTGAGCCACACAATTTATTTCGTTGCTTCGGCTGCTGCCACGTATTTGGCTTCTGTTGTGGAATCTACCAGAACTGATTGTTTCCGTGATCTCCAAGAGACAGCTCTTGATCCAAGACTCATAGCATATCTTGAAGTAGATACTCCAATTTCTTTGTCTCCGTCGAAGTCTGAATCAGAGTATTCAATCAAGCTGAAGTCGTCCACCTGTGTATACTTGATTCCAAGGTCTTGAGTTCCCTTCAAGTACCTTAGAACTCTTTTTGTAGCAGACCAATGTCCCTCACAAGGCCTTTGCATAAACCTAGAGAGGATTCCAACAGCAAATGAAATGTCTGGTCTGGTAGTAGTGAGGTAGATGAGACTTCCTACAAGTTGTCTATACTTTGTTGCATCCTCAAATTCCTTTCCTTCAATAGATGTGAGATTTAAGTTTTGTTCCATTGGAGTAGAAAGAGGATTGCACTCTGTCATGCCAAATCTGTTTAACAAATCTCCAATGTATTTCTTTTGAGAAAGAAATATGGACTTTGGATGTTGGGTTACTTCAATGCCAAGATATTAATGAACATAGCCCAAATCAGTCATTTCAAAGCTTTTTCCAAATTCTTTCTTTATGGATGCAATATAGCTTTCATTGTTCCCTATCATTAAAAGATCATCTACATATACCACAAGATATACAGCTGTTTTGTCAACTTTCTTGACAAATAAAGTTGCATCATCAAGATCAAAATGATTGAAGTTGAGTTTCAGAAGATGCTCAGTTAGTTTTTCATACTAGGCTCGTGGTGCTTGTTTGAGGCCATACAAGGACTCCACAAGTTTGCATACTTTATGCTCATGTCCTTTCACAGCAAATCCTTCAGGCTGGGACATAAAAACATTCTCTTTTAGATCTCCATTCAAGAAGGTAGTTTTTACATCCATTTGATGGACTTTCCAACCGTTCTGAGCTGCTAGTGCAAAGAGTGTCCGGATGGTGGCCCATTTTGCTGTGGGGGCCAAAGTTTCCTCATAATCGACCCCTTCCTTCTGTGCAAAACCTTTTGCCAACAAGCCTAGTTTTGTGCTTGTCAAGTGAGCCATCAGCTTTGTACTTGTTCTTGTAGACCCACTTGCAGCCAATTGGTTTGGTTCCAAATGGAGGATCAACCAGCTTCCAAGTGCCGTTCTTTATGAGGGCATCATACTCCTTTTGCATTGCTTCTTTCCATTCATCATGAGAAGCAACTTCTTTAAAGGAGGTTGGTTCAAAATCTGTAGACAAGTTCAATTCACAATCATAAGAAACATCCATATCAACAGGTGAATTAGAGTCATCTACATCACCTCCATTTTGTCGGTTTGCATTTCTGGTTCCTGTTTTTCCAATTTCATCAAGATGAACACTTTCAAGTGTCATTGTTAGCCATTTTGGGGGACCTTTCTGAGATGGTCCAGGCTACTCTGTTGATTGTGTTGGGAGTGAATCAAGATTGAGTCTCCCAATTCTATCAATTACATCACTTAAAGCATCATCCGTTGTTGGAGTTTCAGTCGGGGGAGAGTATTCTTCAGAAGAAGATTCCACATGTTGATCTAGTAT